>VZTU01027262.1:60150-76065 GCA_013400835.1 Zapornia atra | reverse complement strand
TCCCCATCCTCCCCCCTGCACCCCCTGTAATTTTAAACATTCAGTTTCCTTGTAGATCAATGAAGATAAATACAACATTGATTTTGGATGAAAAAGGTAGTTGGAGTGTTTGTGTGTCGGCGCTTTGGTGGCTGGGAGGAGGCAGCTGGCAGCTGAAGGAAGGGGGTTGGTGCTGGGAGGAGAGGGGTTTGGTTCATTGGTCAGTCCTTCCCAGCAGAAGGAAGGAGGCCATGGCAGTGGTGGTCAGGCTGTAGCTGTGGTCAGGCCATGGCTGTGGTCAGGCCATGGCTGTGATGGTCAGGCATGGGGAGGAGAGCATGTTGCCTATCTGCAGCCACTTGCCCAGGCCTGCGGCCCCAGCACAGCTCTGTGCCTAGTGTGCTGGTCCAACAGTTGTCTGGGTTGCGGGGGAAGAAGGATGGAAAAGGAAGCACAGGCTCTGTGCAGCAGCTTGTTTGAAGGGATTGTGCTGCCGGCATCGCTACAGGAAGGTTATCGCCTCAAGCGCTGTTCTCCACGTGGGTTCTCATTTGCTTCCCCAGCTTTTCCCCGTAGGCTGAGAGCAGACATCTGCAGGGGATGGAGAAGCACTCCAAGCCCCCTCGCTCTCAGTAACTGGTTTAACAGTGGGCGGCTGTGCTTCAGCAGCGTGTTACAGCTTCTGGTTTTAACTTTGCGTGTGACTAAATTACCAAGCATAAAAAAACCCAAAATGAAATAAAATAGCAGGGTCCTTAATCTGATGAAAGGAGGCTCAAAACAAAATAGGCATTAAAAATCAGCACCTGTTCTCCCAGCTGAAATTGGAGGAACACACAACACATGGTGGAAGTGAAAAGTGTGTTGGTCTCAGCATAAAGGTATTTGCAGTGCTGGCTTGGAGCAGGATGGGGAGGTCGTAATTCTCCCCTGGTGCCATTGTCCAGCATGGCATCCTGCTTGATGCCGTCTCTCACAGAGCTGTGTAAGGGAACCTCCCTGATCCCTGTTAGAGGCTGTAGCTGTGTCTGCCCAATGCAGGTAGGGGCGAGCAAGGGGGTCTTCAGTGTGCACATCAAAAAACCACAAACACGGACCATACCCTTTGGAAACATTTGGTCTGTGTACAGTTTTAAAAGTGAGCATTAAATCACTGCTGGGCTCCCCTGGCATTCCTGACCGATTGCTTCTTGCAGCCACACCGGTCGGTGCCAGAGGAATTCATCGTGACCGATGCTGTGGCAGCCTGAATATTTAAAGAAACTCAGCTATTTGCCATTTATTGTATTAGGAGGCATTGCTCTCACACGTTCAGAGGGTGACCCATCAATAATGCTGCACTACAGTGGGATTCCTGCGGAATTACGCAGTGCCGCGTATCAGCCTGCTTGCAAAATGGTTCATCAAGATTAATGGTATTATTATCTAAACAGAGAAACTAATTAATTCAGCCTTATTCCTTTAAGCCACTCCAGCTGAGCCTTCCTCTGCTAAAAAGGGCTGGTACAGAAGGACTTCCTGGGGTTTACACTGTTGAGCTTTCATTTTGTGCAGTTCTTGCCATTTTTATTCTCCTTTCAGCCATCTCCCTAGAGTCTTCCCTCAGCCACTGACAAAGGGTGGGATTTAGCAAACAAATGACAGTGGGTGGGAGGAAAAGGATGGGATGTGTAAGGTTCATTGCTTCCCTCAGGCAGCATTTTTATAAAGATCCTCCAGAAAGCATAAGGAGGGAGATCAGCTCTTGGACTTGCATTTCCTTTTGTCTGAAACGTGATGCCATTTGCTGCCATGGGTTGGGGGAAAGAGATTTGGTGTGCCCCCTCCACAGGTAAGAGGCCTGCCTTGGACTGGTCAGAAAAACAGGTAACTAACCAGGAGGGTGTGGAGCGCAGGAGAAAGCCCATCTTGTGGAGCTGTAATGAATCCTCAGATAACTTGTCAAAAATGTTGGGTTTTTTGACAAAGAAGATACTTCCTACAAAAGCAAGCTCTATTGCCAAAAATACCATACGGGAAGTCTTGGCTCCAGCCTTTATAGACACCATAAATATTTATGCATCAGTGACCCCAAGTTAGACCAAGAAAGGGTTGATGCGGAGGAACCCAAGGTTGCCCCAGCAGCCTAAGCTGTCTCCATCAGATCTGCAACCCCCACATCACCCAGTTTCAGAGCAGGGAGCGCACAAGAAGCCAGCTAGAGAGAAATGCAATTTCCTGAGAGCTTAAGTGAAAGAGAGACACACCGGCTTTGCTCCGGGCAGGCTAGCAGGTGCCAGAATGGGAGAAGAGGCAAATCCATGGTGTACAGCTCAGGCTGAAGCCAAGGAGCCCTCAGCAGTGGGGAAAACAGGTTTTGTGTTTTCTTTGGCTTGTGCCAAGCAATCAAGGTAAATCTTTTCTTTACCTCCTTCAGGAAATTTCTTTTTGCCAATGTCTCTGTAGTTGTGTTGCAGTTTCAGGAAGGGGTTTTGGTAGTGGGCTTGTGACAGACCAAAATGTTGTTGCCCATCACTGAGAGGTGGGCTTCCCCGCGCCAGGGCTAACCAGTGAGATTCTTCCCTGCACACCCCTTTTAGAGAGCTTTCCTGATGCTTCCTCAGGTCGTTCACACATGCAGTTTGCTTTGGGAAGGGCGGAACCAAGGAAATAAAGAGAACCAAATAAAAAGGGTTCTGGCCGACAAACACAACACTTCGAGAGCCAGCAGTGCAGGCCTTAGTGCAGATAGACTTGAGCTTTGGGGAGCGTATGGCAGCCCGTGGGCTCAGCAGGGCACTGCTGCAGGCACAGCAGCAGCTGGGGTGGACCCCCCCTCTCGTCCACCCACATCCGGCATAATGGCGTCCCCCTCGCCGAGGCCGCAGCTCCTTCATGCCATGGAGACTGACACTCTGACAGGAAAATGCCTTTCCCGGTAGTGCCCTGTATTACGTGAAACTGAGTAAGTAGCAGGGCAGGGCTGCAGCAGGCCTGGATTACAGGCTACTGTTTCTGACTGTGACAGGGAAAAGGAAAAATCAAATGGTGTTTTGAAGTTTAACTTGGAAAATATTTTTCCGAGGCCTTTGAGGGCTGTGTGTGAAGGGAAAGGGTTGTCTCCCCTTGCCCTAGCCCCACACTGCAGCACAGCTGGAGACCTCCTCATCCCAGCATCAGCTTGGACCTCCTTGCAGGTGTCGGCATGGCAATTTCTTTGTCTTCTCACAAAAACCTTCTGCTCCATTAAGCTTCCCTAATTGCTGCATTTATCATCAGCCATTTTCTGCTTGTTCTCTTCCTCATTCAGCGAGGACATGTCAAAATAGAGATACACCCGGCTGTCCCTCTGTCGATGGAGCTGTTGGGCAGGCACCGGCTGCTCAATTGGCCATTTAGCAGAAGGTCCCTCATTACCAGTTCATGGCGGCTCCTGTGTCACACAGATCACAGCAGCCGGGCATCGCTGCCCGGTTGTCAGGCCCTTTGCACTCAGCCTTGATAAATAGCTGAGAGGACAAAAATAAAGGACTCCTTTTTTGACTCAAAACCCAACCGGTTTCATCCCCTGACTCCCAGTAGGAATTCACACAGCGAGCTGCAGCTGCCTGCAGCAGGGTGAAGCCCTTCATCTCCCAATGCAGTTTGAGGGGCAGAGGGTGTATTAGACAGCCGAAGGAGCCCAGGGCCTGGCTCACACCCGTGCTGGCCTTGGTCAGTGGCCGTCCTTGCCAGTGGCCGGAGAAAACATGGAAGGGCTGCAGCTCAGGCGGGCAGGCTTCTGCTGCTGGATTGCAGAAGAGCTGCTGCAATATAAGAAACCGTAATTAGCTCTTCTGAAGCATTTGCTCCGTTAGGTTATCGAGACACCAGTGTTAATAAATAGTGGCCTCTCAGGAAAAGGAAAAACTGGTTAGACACAGAAGGAGGTGACCAGCTTCTCATAAATGCTCCACTCCCAGCTGCAGGGTGTTCCAGGCGATGGGGAGCCAGGGCCCAGTGACGCTGCCTGTCCGTGGCAGGGGTGGCATCACTTAGAGGAAAACCACAAAGAAGGACAACTCTGTGCTAATACAAATCCAAAGTGCTGGCCAGTGAGCAATGCAGTGCTGAGGGACTAGTTTGCAGAAGCTTTTAGGTTTCATTATTCAAAAATCTTCCCTTTCATTTTGAGTGCTGTAAAATAGCACTCCAAAAAACCTTGACTCCAAAACCCCTGAGAAGAAAGCAATTTTTGAGAGGAAGGCAGTTTGTTGAAGTAAGAAAGGAATGAAACATTTTAACTGAGAATGAGCCTAGCTGAGCACCACTTCAGAGCCTCGCGCTAGGTGAGACCTCAGGGCATCGGGATCTCTTCCACATTGCTTAATGGTACCAGGAGAACGACGATGCTGCAAATTCCCTGTTTCAACTGTACCATGAGGCAAAGATCCCTTTCTGTCCCATGCCCCTCTATGGCTTGGAAAGGCCTTTCATCCAGGGCAATGGCTCTTAAAATAGAAATTCAGGAACCATCATCACCTGTAAAATCCTTCCCAGGGGAGGTTGCTGAATTGCTGTCACACACAGAATCACAGAATCACAAGGTTGGAAAAGACCTTTAAGATCATCTAGTCCAACCATACCTGTCCTCTACTAATCCCTAGGCACCTCATCTACCCGTCTTTTAAACACATCCAGGGAAGGTGACTCAGCCCCGTCCCTGGGCAGCCTGGTCCACATCCCAACAAATCTTTCAGTGAAGAACTTTTTCCTAACATCTAATCTGACCCTGCCCTGGTGCAGCATTGTGCCATTTCCCCTTGTCCTGTCTCCTGCCACCTGTCCGAAGAGACCATCACCCACCTCTCTGCACCCTCCTGTCAGGTCAGTGTAGGCAGTGATAAGGTCTGCCCTCAGCCTCCTCTTCTCCAGGCTGAACATCTCCAGCTCCCTCAGCCATTCCTCACATGATTTGCCTTCCAGGCCCTTCCCCAGCCTGGTTGCCCTTCTCTAAACACCTCCAGGGCCTCAATGTCCTTCTTGTAGTGAGTGGCCCAGAATTGGACACGGCACTCAAGGTGCAGCCTCACCATGGGACAATGCAATGTTTTGGAGGGAGGATTAAAGGTTTTAAGAGTGTCTCCTTAATAGCTCATTGAATGCAAAACCTGGAAGAAAACTGACCAGAAGCATTTTATGTTCCTTTCTGGAGTCTGTTTTATTCTTTGCCTTTCGCCAATATGGAGCTGCAGGCTGAAAACCTCCTGCCTGCTTTTAAGGATGCATTCGGCCACTTGTGTGCAGATTCCACAAAACCCATTAGGATGCAGGCAGCCGTACCTTGCCTGCCAGCCAACAAAAGACTCACAGAAAGGGAGAAAATAAGCAAGCAAATTTCCTACCCTGCCTCAGTAACGAGTACCAGTACACACCACCGCAGAGGCCCCTGCAAAGATCAGCTGCCTTTCCATGGCATACGATGCTGACTGGCACTTGGTCACAGGCACTGAAGGCTTTTACACCTACCATGGCATGAACAAAAGAAAAGGGAGGAATGGCAGGGTGTGTGTTCAAACATAAGGTAGCTCGGGATTTTGGGTTTGTTAATGGACATCAGCGAACTGACAGCGTGTGGAAAATGTCCCAGGGCACCTCATCTGATCAGTGGTTTGCACGGAGCCCCCTTGGATATAAAATACACCGTTGTGGCTTCCATCTGAAAAAGCACACCTTAAATCTCAACACGTACTGCTGGCAGCCCTGAAAAGGCTAAAAGCCATGCACTGCTGTCATGGGGCTGCACAACCTCGCCACACGTCTGCAGCTGAGAAAGCAGGGATCCAAAGCAGCCCAGCTATTCAAGGAATTAATTCAGCTGGTGGGGATGGCCCCAGAGGTCACACACAGGCAGATCAGCCCTTCCAAGAGCTCAGCATTTTCTACCACATCCTATGGAGTTTCACTGATCAAACCCTGCAGAATTTGAAGATTAAGCCTCAGGCATGACCCAGCTACCTTCTAGTCAGATACAGGATCGATATGGCACCACTGGCCAACAAGCTGGGTCACAGGGCTGCAAGTGGCACATGCCCAGGGCACGACAGAGCCACAGGAAGAACCAGACCCTGTCCCACCTTGGTCTGCAATAGCCATGCTGGCCTGTTCATACCATCACTGATGGATGCTGCGGCAAAGGCACCGTACGGTCTTTCTGCACCCTGCCTCCAATGTGTTCACTGGATGACTTCACACAGCCAGACATGGCCAAAAATGTGCCTCTGTGAATTAATGAATTGGTTTAATTGTCTGCCAAACCTGAGAGCAGCCAAAAGTAACAAATTAAAGTTTACAATCCTGTGGTCTCATTTACAAGGGGATAATACAGCAACTGTTTATTTTGTGAGATGTTGGAGTGAGTCCGGAGAAAATTACAGCCCCCATATAATATTAATAATAATCATCATCATAAAAATACTTTTAATAGGAAACACCAATGGTTGTTTTGCTCCATTAACTTGCACTATTGTTTCAGCCCGTCTGGCTGCCGACTCAGCAGGGCAGGGGGTGTTGATTCCCCGGAGGCAAAACTGGCTTCACAGCCACAACAGCTCACAGCAGCTTCACGCTGTGGCGCGGGAGTTTAATAATCACCGTGGCTGTAGCGTGGCAGCATCCATGGGATGCAGGGCCAGATGATCCTATATGGGGCTGCGGAAAGAGCTCCAGGGGAGGATGCATATGCCAGAGTGCCAGGAAGCTGCTGTGAGACTTTATGACTGATGTCCCCAGCCCGTGCCCTCTGGGCTGGGGAGGGAGCTGGGAGCAGCAGCTCTGCAGTTTTTGGAAGATGTGCAAGCTGCACCCTTCGTGACGTAGGCACGATGCCACGGGATGGAGGCACAGAGTCAGCCCCACACCAGCCCCAGTGCACACCAGTGGCCGTGCCCTGAGGAGGAGATAGGGCCGGGCAAGAGCTGTACAGAGCCCAGGAAGACCCCACCAACAACTCGTGTCAGCTCATGACCCGGAGGGCAGGTGGCTCTGCTTCTGCACTGTGCAGGATGGGGGCCCCTGCGCTGTGATGCTGCCAGGGCAGGAGAGGGCTGCACCCAGCGCTGCACCAGCGCCATGAGCCAGGGACCCAGCGAAGCTGGCAGTGATGTTCGTTCCAAGTATGGATACGTTCAGGCTCTCAGCCTGTGTCAAGCCACCACATCAGAAGTCCTAGCTGCATCTGTCCTCATGCATGGATTGCCCAGTGCGGGGGCTTCCCCAGGCTCTGGCATCCCATTCCCTCCAGCCACGGGCTCCAGAGAGGTTGGGGCTTGCGAGAGGGGCTTTGGGATGGGGAAGGGTCCTAAATAAGGGAGAACTGCAGTAAATGAGGCTTTTTCTCTGCAAAATAGACCAGGACCGTAGGAAGTTCAGCAGCTGGGTGAGAGGCTGTGTCGCCAAAGGCAGCTGAACGGGAATGCAAGAGGGGGAAAAATAAATAAATACACCCGTACATCCCCATGAAACGAATCCCTCCCCATTCAGCCATTTCCCTTTATTTCTTCCCTTTAGAAGCAAGGTTATCAGGTCTAACATCACATCCAAACATTTCAGCACTAGCATTATACGGGATGCTCCAAGGTCAGCGCCTGCAGCTGTAAACTCATTAGTCTTGTCTTTTGTGAGAGAAGAAAGCCTCCTCATTCCTCTCTCGTCCCCTTCCCCCCTAATTAAAATTAAAGTATTTCCTGGCCAAAAGTCATTTCTGCATTCATTCATCTCAATTCTTTTCTGTTTGGATAAACCACCCTCTGGTACTCCGAGGGTGTTATGTATACAAACTATAAACTCTTAATGGTCCTGCAGTGTGTTATGACTGGCCTAAAGAGCTAAAGCAGGCTCTGAAAAAAGTGGTTCTTGGCAACACCGTGTATGGAGCTCAGGCTCATCAGTCATATGCAATTAGAGATTAAAAGTGCTTGATGGACTATAGGGGAGACCAGCACAGAGGGAGATTTGGAATGTAGGAGAGAAAAGGCAAACAAAAGCTTTTATCTCTGCACAGCAGTCGCTACTACAAAAGCAGCGACAGGAGGACAGTCCTAGTTCTCCCGAGGCACCCGCAGCCTTTCCAGGCTCGCCAGCTCAGGCTTGATGATTGCAGTGCCCCATCTCCATCCTGACGACCACCCACGTCTCAAGTGGGTCCTCAGGGACCACCAGGCCGGTGACTGTTGCTCAGGGAGGGCACAGGAAGACTGGAGCTGGGGAGAAGGCTTGCCGAGAGCTGCCTGGGGACACTCCCTGGCTGCTGGAAAGGGCCAATCTTCCCAAACAGAGGCACCTGAGGGGCATCAGGAGCCAGAAGGGTTATAGGGGAGAGGAGGAGACAGCAGTGGGTGTTTCCTAGCTGTGGTCTTGTTGCTTTTGTGAGGAGGAAGAAGAGGAAAAGGAGGAAGAAGAAGAAGAGTAGGATGGTTGGCATGGAAGTGCTTTTGAAAGGTTTGTGGCCATTTTTTCACTTTATCTTTTGCTGAGCATGTGGGCCTGCAAAGTTTTGAAGTGGGGTGTTGAAGCAAGCTCATGTGCCCAGGTGCAGCCAAGGACAGGTAGATGCAGGACACAAGAAGGGGTGAGATAAGCTGTTTGGCTTGGCAGAGACTGTCTTTTTCCCCTCTTTTCATACCTTCAGTTTATGCAGCTTCTCCAATCTGGGGCAAGTTTTAAATCTTGGGCTACTGTGGGCAAGTTAATGTGTTTTTTTATGTGGTTGCTTTATTAACAAGTTTTGTTTTGAGCTAAGAAAATGCTTTGCTCTCACTGGAAGGGAAAAGCAAACTGAGGTGGGTAGGGCAGCCTTGACCCTAAGGTAAAACAAAGACCAGACACCAAGGATAAAGTGCCCTCTGTGCCATGGCAGTACCTGTGTGCTGGGGGCTTTTCTGCTAATCATCAGGACTTGGAGCACCTTCAGGGGTTCAGTGCCCCGTGTGGGGTCATGGACTTGGTGGCAAATTAGGGAAGGGCTCCATCAACTTGGGACACAGTTCAGCCTGCAAAGCTGCATGAGACCTCAGCCTTCCTTCTCTGCAGCTTCAAACACCTTTGTGCCTTGTGTCAGAGGAAGGCAAGGGACAGCTCTTCTGTGCACAGTGGTCACTGCACTCTGATAAACTGCTTCCTATTAATATTAGGAGACACAAGTGAGACTTAGCATGTTGTGACCTTCCTGGTGGGGCTGTCTTACAGTGTCAACCTTTGAAAATCCAGGAGGCTTCCCTCCTTTCTCCCCACAGCACACTCCTTCCATCCACTTGCTTTCCCTAGCCACAGCTAGCAAGAGAGCCAGAGAGGCCCTTGGCCTGCCTAGCCCGAAGGAAGGAGCTGACTCTTCAGGGAGTTTCATTGTAGAAGTCCCAATCAGGCTTTAGATGTTCATTTAAATGGGTTTTCTTGAGCATTAATAGGCTATGGGGAGTGCATTCATAGCCAACTTTCCTCAGGTTTTGCAGAAAGGCGCATAAGTGGGTTTCTTCAAGTATATGTGATTGCTCCTAGCTGCTGAAGTTGATTTGAATCACTTGCTACCAGGCTCACCAATTTAGCCTGATAAATTGTGCATTATTAAATGGAGGAAGGGAACAAAGCTGTGTTCTCCCAGAGAAGAAAATGCAGGATTTCTCATCAGCGAAGAATGATTCCTCTCATCAGCACAACCTGAGAAAGCCCATAATGAACCCTTTGTACCTGAGAGAAAAAGCCTTCAGTCTTCTACATTCCTGATCAGTCCCTGAGCTCTGAAACTCTGCCCAGGCCCAGCCACAGGGGCAGGTAAATCCAACCAGCAGTGCTATGTCTGCAGCTCGGGGTGTGCTTACATCAATGCACCTTGGCCACCCTTGTTAGATGTCGGTCCTATCGGCTGTACAGCTCCTTCCAGCAACACGTAATGACTGCAAACTGCACGGAAGAAGGGTTCAACCCCTTGCCCCCAGCATTTGTACTTGCTAAAATAACAAACATATTTGGAAGTGCTTTTCTCTTTGATGTGGTGGATAGAAAACCATCTGCCATGCAGGAAATAACGGCCTGGCTCTTTGGGAAGCTGGTCGTGTTCTCACCCGCACAAGCTGCTCATCAGTCAACAGGCTGACTGGTGATTGTGCATGAGGTCATGGAACTGGTGTGTGGAAAGGGACTAGTCTCCATTACTGCACTCGTGAGATTATTGCTTTGGATTGGTATTCTGAAATGCATTTAGGTAGTTTCAATCCAGACACCCCAGCTGCAACAGTGGCTGGGTATGCAAATGACCTGCTCTCTGGATGACACCAAAGTATAATTAGTGTTTTTAATATACTGCATAAGCACAGGACCTTCTGGATCCCACTGCTCCATCAAGCTTGGTGTCCTGCTTAAGCGTCCCAGCATGCGTGGGGCTGTATAATCAGGTACAACACTGTGCTTTCATGTAAGCACCGTGGTGATTAATGCCTCGCTGTGCGCCAGCCGAGCCCGGCACACAGGCTGCGGGCTGAGTCCCGGGGGACTGTGGGTGCTGCGTGTCTTGTGCTCAGCCCTGTGGCCTGATGGATGGACCTGTGTTAATGAGCTCCGAAGGGAACCATGTGGAGCCCTCCTTGCTGAAGGCACGAGCCTCCAAGGGAGGGAGTTAAAAGGGGGCAAAAAAGAGCAGTAGAGAAAGGGGATAGGCTCCAGATAGCTCCTCTGGGGATGTGAAGGTTGTGCTTGATTAAAAGCAGTGTTTTATGAAAATGTTATTTGCTATGCTTGGAAGATGACATTCAGTGCAATAAGAGTGTACAGCAAACCTAATATGCTCCCTATGGAAAGAGCTGGTGTGTGCCTGTAAACACAGCCTACTCTCTTCTCTTTGATCCCTTGTCTTCAGTAGCTGGGTTTTTCCTCCCAGTGCTGGGAGGTTCCACTTTCTCCCAAATACGTAGGCATCCTTCCTCTGTGGTGCTGTGCAAGCAATGATGCAGTGAGGGTCTTTGATCAGAAGGTTCACAAGAGCAGAGGACTGTGACTGCCTCCCTGGGACACACAGATGACTACTAGCAAAATCCCAACCCTCAAATCCTGTCCTGAACTCTCAGGGTGTATTTGTTTTGGATGCCGTCAGCTTGGCTACGCCAGCATGGCTGGAATGAGCCTTTCAGAAGGTGATGCACAGATCTAATTCCAAGTAGTTTGTGCTAGACTTTGTCTGGACGTGTTTGGGTTTTAATGCTTTCCCAGAACACTTGTAAATTTTTATTTCTGCTGAGAGCAGGAGAAACTAGCTGCTGTGCACAGAATAAAGTTGATTGTCTACAAAGTTTAATGCTGTTTTCTTGCTCTATTATTTGGCCGTTCTGTGTTTGTGCAAAACTCTGTTTTAAAGTTCACTGGGAGCTCCTGGGCTGTGCAAGGAAGAGAAGAGGGAAAAGCTATTTCTCTGCTCTGCCAAAATATACACAAGTTTTATGTACCATGATGGAAAGTTAAGGTGAAAAGGGCTGGATCTCAGACAAGAAACATTTCTTTAATTTTCTCTACTTTTTTTTAACAGGATTTGCTGTTGCTTTGAAAGCCTCCTGCTATTTTACAGGCAATAAAGAAGAGAGACTGAAAACATCCATTTCCTGAGACGTGCTCGTTTTGTGAGCTCGGTTGGACTGAGCATGCCTAGCAAAGGGAAGGGATGGCATGAGCCCAGCAGACCCTTCATCCAGCTGGGGAGACCAAAATTTGCCTACCTGGCCCTAATACCTGACAGCTTTGTTCTGCTTGGCAGCCCTCTCCTATGCCCTGTGCCATGCAGCCCTGGGACCCCCAAGGATGGGACCCGCCTTCCCTAAGGCACATGAGCTCCATGGCGCTAAGCCTGCTGGTGAGTGGGCTGCCACCTCCTTCCCTACACCGTGGACTGCTCTTGGCTCACAGGTAAGCCACAAGGTTTTACACAGCCAGATGCTGGCTGGCTGCAGTAATGTCTCCCTGGCTTGGTTGATAACATCATGTAGTGCCCCTCTCATAGGCTGATGGGCTTACAGGTAGGAATGGATCCTTGGGTATGGCCCATCTCCCCAGCCCAGGGAGGCATGTGGGCTTCTTCCCATGGCACGGTTTGCATGCTCCTGTGGGATGTGGCCCTGCACTTGGCTTCTCCCAGTGGGTCTTGACTGGTTGCAAAACCCAGTCATGGATGTGGAGGACAAACCTGCAGCTTCACTTTAGGGTTTGCAGACTCTTTCAGAATCATATGCCATAAATGAGAGGATGTGTGAAATCAGAACTATTTTCACATGATTCTCATACAACTCAGCCTTCCTTTGGCCTAATGCTTTACTTTTACTTGCTGCCATTGTTTTTGGCTGAAAAGTGCAAAGCTAAAAGAGCATCTGTTCCAAATAATGTCGGTCAGGCTTCTGGATAACAGCTCAGCAGCTTCCTGCCAGGAGCAGTTGCTGTGGCTTCTCAATTACTCTTAAGATCGATTCGGTGTTTTGGGGAGGATAAGGGAGTATTGCAAAGAAGACAGGAAATATTTGTTTGTAGAAAACCTGAACACCAAAAGGCCAAGCATCTTAACCAGGGTATGTTTAAAAACTACATCCTTCAGGTGAAAGTCAGGGGAAAGAACACAGCACAGCCTTTGGAAAGCATTAAACAAAAAGAGGTATTTTTTTTAAATTGCCTATCAATATTATCTGAGTACAGAATAGCATCAGTTGGGGGTCTGGGGGGAATGTACTGAAGGGATCCCAGTCTAAAAACTCTTAATATCTATGTGTGTTATCTTTAAGTTGCTAGTCCCTAGACATGAGACACCTCTATTTGCTTTTGATAGGGAAATGTCCAAAACACTGTCTTCTTCATCCCATGCCATGGCAGACATTAATTAAAAACTTGAGCTGTATTTTCAGTTAGGAAGGTAATCCTGCTTGCCTGCACACCTGAACATCAGAGGATTTGTTTCTTTTAAACACCACAGGAAGCTTGGGGACACGCTATCACTGCAGCCCATCTTTTCAGGGCTGCCCGCTGAGCAGCAGGATGGCTGAGCACAGCCTGCGGAGCTGGCTGGCAGGTCTGGCTATTCTGAGGCAGGTCTGGCTCAGCTTTGGGTGCTGTGGTCCCTCTGCATCCCATGTGGTCCTTCCCACAGCAGAGGTGGGCAGAGTTTGCCAGGCAGCAGGAGGGGTTCTGGCTGCCATTTGCCCTTTTCTTGGCCTCTCTGGCTTACTCACAAGGTCACTTAAATAGCAATATGCTCCAAACTTCTCTCTGTTTAGACTAGCCAGCAGCGGGATCGGTGGCTTCATTCTGGTCGCAGTGCTGCCGGACAGCTGCTGGACCCCTGCCAGCCCCTGCCTGCTCCCCCCAACTCCCCCCAACCCCCCTTGTGCTAAACTCCCTTTCCTGGCAGGCCTCCAGCACTGTGTCTCATGTTGAGCCAACCACAACACCCCCCACACCCCCTCCCCCGAATGCTTTGATACGATGCTTTTCTTCACTTCTCCTCCTAAAATAGTTGAATGCTCAGCCTCCTGTGTACTACTCGTTAATCCATCGGTGTGGTGGAGTGGTGGCCATCAGAGGTGCACAGTTCCACTCAGACCCTGTGTGGCATCTGCCTTTCATCTCAGTGACATTCAATTTTTGGGCAAAGGACAGGGAGGCAATCCCAAAGCTGGGCAACGGCAGCTCATCATGCAAGCAGAAGAGGAGAGTTCTGCTCCTGGAGAGCAGCTCTGGCTGGCACAGGCCTGCTGTCCCCACATTGGTGCACACCTTGTCCCCTGAGATACACCTCAGTTCTACTGGAGGCTACACGAAAGCTCCCACCTCCTCACTTTATACTCTTTGGACTGTAAACTCTGCATTGTAGCAACTCAGAGCTTTGGAAACACATGATGGGAATTTGTTCTTTGAAATATGGGATATTAACTGGCATCTTAATTTGCTGCTTTAACAGGAGCAAAGCATGGCACTGAGTATGCATGTGAGTGGTGCCCTAGCACACAAGCAGGACAACGAGCTGTACACTGGCATGCACTCCTGAACCTGTTTTCCCAGCTCTGAATTTCAACAATTTTAGTTTCTTGAAGTTTCTAAAAATAGAGGCTGCAACCTGAAGGGATGGGAATGAAACCTCAGCTGCTTCTTTTTATGCCCCTTATCCACTCCAAGGTATTTATTAGAAAAGGATGACCAGTAAGTACAGCCACAAGCTGTATAAAAGTTAAAATCTGAACTTTTAAGCAGAATAAGCAGGATGTCAAATCAGACCCTGCTCCTGCAGAGGTTCTCGGCATCAGTGCCACAACTTGAGTTTGGGATTCAATTTTTCCTTTTAAGCACAAAGGGGCAATGGCAAGAGCTGCATTTTTGTCACAGTCTAGTGTCTCATTGCTGAGTTTGTGAGTCCAACTCCCCAGCAGCAGTAGCTGGAGACTGATGGTTACCAGGCCTGCAATTGCGGGGGTTATTGCTGGGATCCTGTGTGTGCAGATCCTGTACTGGTCTCTGTTGCTCTGGATGGAAATGCATGGCAGGTTCCTTGTGTTTTCTGGGATAGGGTAGGAAGATCTGGCTTTGTCCTGATTTACTTGGTCCTGTTTTCTCTGCTATCTTGGATGACTGTTGCTTGTGAACGTGCCTGCATGTTTCTGAGCATTATTTCTCCCCTTCAGTTCTGATTATTCCCTATCTCGCAGTACTTTTCTATTATCTGTTCAGATGGTTAAACTGGAGATTAAATGGAGCAAAAAGTTATTACACTGAAAAAATGAAACTTCTAATTTTTTTGGCTGAATTCCCTTGACTAAATTATGTGGGTTTTTTATTTGCTGTAGGAGGTCCCGGGGCTCCTGACTAACGTTGCAAAATGTTTAATGGTTTCTCTCACTTCCCTGCATTCCCCCACCCAGCCCCCAACTAATATTGTGGTCTGCCCATCCTGAGTGGGTTTGGGATTGCTTTTGTTTTTTTAAAGTCTCTGCCTCCCCACTGTAATAATATTAGTGCAGCTCCATTAGTGCCAGCACACGAGTCCCGTGGTCTAAATCTGTGCCCTAAACTTCACAGCGTGCAGATCATCAGAGAGATGATAAAATGGAAGTTGGCCAGATTGCCACAGTTGTGGGAGAGAGGGTCAGTCACTTACACTGATGTGTAAATAAGGACTATTTTCTTGCAATCTTGTTGCTGACCCTGAAGGTAGACAGCTGAGTCTTCCAAGGCTAAAATGGATATTGCAATGTTGGGCTGCAAAACAGCGCAGTGAGAAGTGGATTCCTGGGATGTCATGGGGAGCAGGCTGAGGCATGCCAAGAAACTTCATCCAAGGTGGATGCCTGAAAGCTACAGACTCATCTGGAATGTTTGGAACACAGTGATAACCAAAGCTTCCTTTGTCGAGACCAGCCCTGAGCTAGGGACAGCCATGGGGTGGGAGTAATGCTTCGGGGGTCACCCAAAGCACAACCTGCTGTGAATTAACGGGAAAGCTTCTGTGTACTGTACATTCCAAGAGGCATTGCTTGGCAGCTCTGTCAGTCATTCCCAGTGCACCCTAAGAAGGGAAATTCAGGCAGTGGAATCATTCTCTGCTGCTTGCTGTGCATTGAGCACGGACTTTGCTAGTGCACCCAGTGAACACTTTGGCAGGGCTGGTTTGCTTTATGGGGTGGGCTTGTGAACAGCTGGCAAAGCAAAGCCATATCCCTCCTACTCCCATGTGCTGTAGAGGTTGAAACCTTGCTGAAACGTTCATTTTTCTGACATCCTGCAAGACATGATACAGCTGTGTGTCCTGGGGTCTGTCATGTACAGGCCAGCTGCAGGTGGCAACAGGGCAGATTAGAACAGCAGCAGTTCAAATGTTGGTCTTTATTCTCATCCCAAAAAGCCTACAAACAGCTCTCCCCTGGGTTTTCCATGAAATGAAGCTCAATATTCACAGCAAAAAGC
>VZTU01027262.1:39183-60135 GCA_013400835.1 Zapornia atra | reverse complement strand
ATTAAAAAAAAAAAAAAAAAAGAAAAAAAAAAGGGGGGGGGGGGGGGGAGAGGGAGGAGAACTTGTTATTCCCTAAACCATGCATTATAGATGTAGGAAACCCATAATTAAAGCTGTACTTTTAAGACAGTGCTTGGAAAAGCCAAAAAAAGGTGGTTGCACAGATATGACATCTGAAGCAACCTCAACCTGACCCTGTGGTGACTTACATAAATTTGTAGTTTAGGCCTGTTTACTTCAGACCGAGCNGGGTGGGGGGTGTTCTGGTTTGTCTCCTTGTCCCTTTGTGACATGGCTGAGAGCAGTTTTGGTGGGGAGTGTGTAGACAAAGTGGTTTGGAGGTGCTGTGCAGCTGCAGGATCTTTCCAAGGGACACAGAGACCATCAGAGCTAGAAGCAGGAGTTTGCTACCACTGTTGCAGGGTCGTCTTCTGCATGCTGCGCAGCTCCTGCAGTGCATCTGGTACTGGGGTAAGGGGGTGCCTGGTGTAACCGGGATGCGCTGCTGACGTGCAGCTAAATTTGCAGTTAGTTTAGTGATTTACAGGCTGCTGTGTTTCACAGGAGCTGTGTTCCTGCCTTGGTTTCTCACTAAAAGCTGAGCAAAGGATGCAATGGCCACCTTTCACGTTCAGCTTTCAGGCACGGGGCAGCTGAGCCAGTGCGGCTCCAGAAGCTGCAGTGCTGCCTCATCCCAGAGAACAGCCTTCCCCCTGTGCAGACTATCAGTCAGGGGAAGGTAGCAGGAAGCTGAGTCCTTGTGTCACAATAACTCCACTTTTGTTACTTGAGCTTGTTTGTAGCCTATATAATCATAGCAATTAGATACAACCGCTCTTTGCTGCATAGCTTAATTACAACTAATGCACATCATTTCAATTAATTTTAATTATATGGAAAATGTGAAGAGTCTGTTACTCCATTGTCAAAATCATTTGGGACAAACAAGACTAAAGTGCTAAATTTCATAAAGGACCTAGTTGTTTATTTTAACTCACTAACAAAATGATGTCTCTATATTCTCCGAAGATGTAGTCTCTACTTGAAGAGTTGGTGCTGTAGATTTATGGATATTCTGGCTTGAACAGAGGGATTCAGTCCTAGCTTTAAATGCAAAATGGAAATGCCCCATACTGCTGTCTCAAGCAATGCTTCTACAAAGTTATTTAATGTTAATTAAAAGTAACCACCTTAAAATTAACATCCGCTGCTGCTGGAGTATTGCTGTGTGGATGCTGTTCTGACAAAATAGATGTAGACATGACCACTTACTTGAATAATTTTAGCTTCTAATTAATCCAACAGTTTTCTAAGATATTGAAATCTACCTCCTACTAGCTCATTTCTGTTTACCCTTTGAAAGAAAATGCTTAGTGCTCCTTGGGCAAGTTTGGAAAGTCTTATTTATTATATGTACTAATTTAATGTGCTCTTATAAATACCACTCCCTTAGAAATAAAATGTTTCTGGAGTTTGCTACATTAAAAGGAAAAGAAAACATAGCAGAAACTTTGAGTCCTGTTTTAAAGCATAAAAGGGTTTATCTTATCTAGAGCAACCGGTACAGGATAACCAGTGTTATCTTATCGCCACATATTGATGTCAGGGTTTAAAAGGACTTGGGGCTGTTATGCTACACGGAGCAGAACTCCTACACTGATAAACACTGATAAAGCAGCAGTGCTCTAATCTAAACTACACCTTCTTTCTGCCCCAAATACACATGAGAAGAGCCAGAAGCATTTTTCCTAGCACAGCACAATCCTCTGAGTGAGGGTGGGCTCCGTGGGCCGCCAGTGCTGCTGGGGAAGGTCCCTGAGCATAGCCAAGGCTGACAGCAGCCTCGAGGAAAAGAAACGAAACCTGTCTCCAGACAGAGCTTTGCCCACGGCCATTGCTAAGCTCCAGCCTTACAGGAATAACCTGCACCAAAGGCATGGGGTTTTGTCAAAGGGCAATGCTCCTGTGAGAAGGTAATGAATGGGCTTAAAACCGATTACGGTCTTTCAGTGGTAGCAGCCCCCACTTGCAGCACTGTTGCTTCAAAGCCTTCCGCAGCCGGGCTGGAATCATGCGTGATTTCTTCGGGAAGGGATGTGCAGCCCCAAAGCTTTCACTTGAAGAAGGAGAGACACCCTGAAAGTGAATCAGGTCCTGTGAAGTGAGAGCTTGTCGGGTGTGGGATGCAGGTGGAGAATCCAGGTTGCATACATGGTTTCTTCTTGTCTGAATAAACAGGGATGCTGCTGACTGATGTAAATGTAATCTTCCTGTGTGAAGCCATTGCATCAGCCTTCCAGAGGAACAGGGTGGATCCACATTAACATCACATGGACATAAGAGTGCCCATGCTTATTAGAAGCGGGCTAACGACCTCAGGGGTCCCACTTCACCCTGCAGCTGCTGCGCTCCAGCACTGCTCACCCACAAGTACACCAGGCTTTGGACACTGCCTGCCCGTGGCCTCAGTGTGCTTTGGGGTTTGCTTCAGAGACAGGGCTTCTCTCCAGGCTGTGGGAAGGGCGAGGCCGTGACACTGATAACAAGGAAGTTAGAGCCAAGGGGCAACTGAGTCACGGACAAGGTCCCTGCGTCACTTCAGTCTGCACACAGCCTTTCAACAGGAGTGGTGCAGTGCAATGAGGCAAAGGGCAGCAGGGAGAAGAAATAAGGATGTATAATACCGGTAACCAACATAAAAGCTCATAGCAAGGACCAAAGTACAAGGCTGAGATAGTCACACTGCAGATGTTTGAAATGTAGTACCTAGGACACCCACATAATCTATGCATGAACTCAGAGACACCTCTTGCCTGCTTGTGCAATTCCAATTAAATTTGGGTGCATTAATCTCTTTATTCTTAATAAAAACTCACTTGCTTGCTCTCTCTCTCACCTCCATTTTCTGCCAACTGCAGATAAAACACCCAGTCAGCCCTCTGCTTATTTGATCCTAAGGTGAAGCGATCAAACAAGCTTGCAACCTCACTGAAAGGATCACACAGAATGAGAAAGTGGGCTGCGAGGCAGATTAGTGAAATCCCTTCCATTACAGCTCCAAGCACAGACATATGCTGTCTTGGCAAGTTTCTTTTACAAGAAACCTAACTTTCCTCCCTTCCTCAGTTTGGCTGTGGTGTTGAGGTCCCTTTCTCTAGGTGCTCAGGATAAAAACCCCACACTTTGGAAGCATGGTGCTTTCAAAGCAGTAGCTTTGAAAGGCCTGTGTTGCACTCTACCATGAGCTGCACATGCTTCTTTTATTTCAGTAGAGCTGCTCCATCCAGATGTAGATGTCACGATGCATATGGTACAACATGCAGCCTTTCTGCGTTGCCTCAAGCTGACAGAGTGTGATTCCCAGCCGTGCGGCAGCAGAGCCACTGCTGCTGCAGTCCTGGGGAACCAAGATTCTGCTCACTCTTTCCACGCTTTTTTATAAACAATAGGTGGCAATTTTGCCAATTAAGTGTGTGGGGAAGCAGTGAGTTTGGATCAGATGCACACAGCAGCTGCCACAGCATGACTACACAGCACAGAGAGGCTGCGAGCACTTAAGCAACACAGAATTATCATAGCACAAGATTAGTTCAGATATCATAAGGCACTGTTCCACTTCCAACAGCTCCCCACCAGGGAATCTCCACCCATCCCTGCAGTTAAGATGTCTATCTGTCTTGCAGTGTTAATTGTGCTGGCCTGCCACTTTGCCTCGCCGCGGTTTATGTAGGCAGCCCAACCTAACAAACCTGGACAGTAAGGGCATTCCAGTGCTGGGGTGGATAGTCCAAAAAAATTAATAAATGTAAGTCATGTAGTTCTGCTGATCCTGTGGTTTAAAGCTTCTAATTGCTAACTTTCATCTTTTACCAGCATAAATAATAAATGTGGCATGTTCCCCATTTTCCATCACCACCACATTATTAAAGCAATAAAACAATTTCAAAGGTGTGGTTATCATAAGCTAATGGCACCTCTAGGGGATTAGTAACAGCCCAGGAGACTTCTTAGTCTTAAAAAACCCAATACCCCCTGTCAGTCTCTATTAGCTCAGTCGTGTGAGAGCGTGTGCGCAGAGCTCTCTGCTCATGCTATGCCGCTTGGCGCGCAGGACAAGCTAAGTGACACAACTGCAGGCATAATTAGGTCAGGAGATGCTTCCAGGCAGACAATTAAATAAAAGAGAGAAACCCTGCAATCATACACAGCTCAGATTATGTATACACCCAGGTAACCCTGCTGCCTACAAGCCAGCCACAGCTTTTTTCAGCCCAAATCAGAGCAAAGAGAGAGTCTCCCCTCTTACAGGAAGAGGTGGGGAGCAAGTGCTACCATGTGGAGCACTGGAGAACGAATGCAAAGAGATCTTCTTGCTGCACACCTGAGAGCATCTCCTCCAGATCAGGCTGGGGTGGGGAGGAGGTGACTGCGGAGCTGTTCACCTGCCTGGAAGCATCACTTCCCCGGGTTCTGCAAACCTATGCTGATGGCAGATCTGGCAGTGAAGACAAGCCCGCTGCCTGCCACACCAGGTGATTTGGGAGCACTCCCCACATACAACTGCTTTGTGAATATTCCGTCCTTCCCCCCCCAATCTTGCCGTGACATCATTGGGAATTACGTTCGGTAGTATCTGCTGGGGCGTTAAGACCAAGCTATTTAGCACATCAAAACAACAGTATTAGCAAACAGACCTTCATTTAAGGTAATTAAGCACCAAGGAGACTGCCTTATCTTTCATCTCCTGTTTATTTTGCTAACAGTCACCCAGATTCTTTAAGTAATACCTTCCCTGCTATCAGTTATCAAAGCAATGATGGAGGTGGAAGACAGCTGAATGCACTAAGCTCTAACACAGCAAAAGCTCACAGGTGGGAGGAGTAGGAGGGACAGCAGAATAAGAGGGAGGGAGAGAGGAGGGCTGTCTATCTCTGCCTTTATCTGTCTGTCAGCAACGCTAAGCTGGGAGCTCTGATCCTAGAGGACTTTTTGCAGCCTGGAGCATGGATGGGATTTGAAGGACCTGTGCTGCACTCCCTCTGTGCCAGAGAGGCTTCAGGTGAGCACAGGCATTTGCTGATGGTGTTGCAAGTGGTCACAGTGAATCTTCAACTCCTACCGTGCCCGTACTTTGCTATCATCCTCAATAAAGATAAAGGGGGCAAGGGTGGGAGGATCTAGAGAATGGGTGTAAGCCAAAGCACAACAACCTGAAAGATCAGTATCAGGCCAAGCAAGGTCTTCAAGTATAGGTTGTCATCATTCCCCACACAAAGGGTGGATTCAAAGACTATTGCAGTCATTGGAAGGCACTAGAGAGACCACTGCCTTAGCTGCATCAGCCAAAAAGAACGCTAGGCACTGAGCTGCTTGATCCCATGCTCAGCTTTAAAAATAATAATGGGCAAAGGGTTCCTGGGGGAATTTAAATGTATTTTTTTCACTACAGAATGTTGGGGTGGGGGGAGCAAGTCATGTCACAGTGATGGTGAAGCAATGAAGTGCTTGAGTTTGAGGAGAAGTGCTGTAAACTGGGTTGTCTTTGTTGTGATTGCTGTGAGGACTGAATTGGTCGATAGTCTAGTTGCAAAGGTAGTCACTAGTCTTGCTGTAAGTCATAAGAATGATACACTACCTGGGTTCTTGTTCTCAAGTGCCTTCAAAAGAAAAGGGGGATGGAATGCCTTGAGAGAACAAGACCTTGGAATAAATCATACCACAGTGCACAAACTGCAGATCTACCAGGAGTAAGAGTGAGCATAAGATGTAGGATCTGGTGCTCTATTACAAAAAGAGAAGAGGGAAATGGAAATAGCTCTCAGTGAAAGTAATGATGGGATGTGAAGTAGCAACTGTGAGGTGAGACTCTCATTGATTCATCAGCAGGGAGCACAGCCAGTTAGCACTAAGCCTCCTTCCTCTCCTCCTTTCTTGGCCAAGTGAAGCTGTACAGACCAGAACCACAGTTTCTCCAGCAGTCACTGGGATGCACTGCCAAGGCAGTTTTGCTATCTTTATGTGCCTCCACATAAGCTTTCTCTTATGCATTAAAGAAGGTGAGCTTTAGAACTGAGGTAGTCCCAGCTCATGGCAGAGCCACAGCCTCCAGTTCTGCTGTTGGGTGTTTTTTGAAGACAGGTTCCATAGTATTTGGCCCCAGAGTATTAGGGTAAAAAAAAAAACACCAAAACTGTATAAAATACAGGAATGCTTACAAGGGTTTGTGTTTTATAGTTTGTCCTTTTATAGGAATATTTATAGTGTCCATGAATTAAAGGGCAAGAAACATTTTCCATCACTTACAACTAAGCAATGGAAAACTGCTATTACACAGTTAGAAAACAGTGACAGTCAAATATCTAAATTTTCAAACAGGAATCAATAGTGTTCTGGAAGATACTGAAAGCTTATTTAGTAAAATAAAACAGATACTAAGAAGAAAGACATGTAACATTTGGAAGCTAATGTAACTATGACTGATAAGCAGAACAATTGGGGGAGTTATTTTGGGTTTTATAGCTTTTTCATATGTGGTGGATGGAGACAGTAATTTAAATCCTTTTGGATATTGGCACAATAACAAAGGACTACAAGAAGTGAATGCACTATGTTACAGAAGGACGTCCAGGAATGTGTAATTCATTCATAGACTAATGCAAAGAGTAAATTGGGATACCAGAGCACTTTGCTGACTCCACTAAATGGGGGGATTTTGAACACACCTGGAGGAATAATACCAAAAAAAGGACCTAGATAGACTAGAAAGCAACAAAATACTGAGATTTAATGTGGAAAAACTGTAAGTAAATCTGTCTAGGGAAAACTAATCCAAAACACAGATGTTCTCCTGGAGAGAGAAATCTTGAAAACAATCATGTTAAAACAGACAAGGAATGACAACAAAGTTAACAGTAAGTCCCCAATCAACAGGCAGCAGAATTGGCATGGGGAGTTTGCTTGTGTGCACTGGCAGCCCACTGTTAGCACCCTCACCTCCTGCTCATGGGCTGCTAATTCTAGCAGTGTGATCAGCAGAGAAATAACACAAAGAGGAGGCAACGCTAAGAAGTACAACAGAAATTGTGACAAGCTTGGAGGAAACAACTTGTGTAACACATACCACTGCTGGGGTAAGGCCTGGGGTAAGTGGTAAGACCATTAGTACCAATATTGAAATATTAAATGTTCCATCATCTGGTGAATTTAAAAACTAATCAGAAAACTAGGACCCTAGTGGGACATCATCTCTGTGTTGCAAAGTTTGGGGTGTCCTTTATCATTGATCTTAACATTTCTTCTTAAAAACCTGCCCGTAACTGACAAGAAAATACTCCATCCAAATGCAAGAACAGAAAGAGGTCTGGCTGTGACTTTCTAAAGAAAAACCTCACTGGATTAAGGGTAATTAATATAATGTCCAGGTACACACTCTCAGAAATGTTATTCTATGCTTGGGAAAGGAAATGTAAACCCCTTCTGGGAGGAGAGGCTGTGGGAGACAGCAATGTTGGCAGTGGTGACAAGGCTGGTGTTTTCCTACCAGTAGTGCCTGCAGAAATGCAGGTGTGGGTGGCCTGACAATACCTTGGGCATAAATGCAATACCAGCACACTTTGCTGCCTGCAGGTGAGGTTTCATGTCACATGTTGCCTCCTCGGGATACTGGGGGTCCCAGCAACGAGTGGGTTGGGCTGGGCAGCAGTGTGCTGCTCCCCATCCGCGGGAATACATGTCGTTGCCAGCACTAACCAGCCCTGCTGCCAGCTGCTGCTTTTGTTTCCAGGGATTGTTAAAATCCACTTGGGAAAGAGAGGCAGTCGTTGGAGGCGCAGGGCAGTGACAGCCTCCGGGGAGCATTTCTTCCCCTACTTTGTCTAGGAGGTCAGCCTGGGGGTTAGGCGTGAGATGCAGAGAGGGGTACAGGGATGCGGATTGTTGCTCAGGGGTGTCCGGGGGTCCCCTCCCCCTTCCCCGGGGTCCCCTAAGGCTGTCTTCCCTCAGCTACGGAAGACCCACATTGCCATCTAGTGCCAGAGGAGCACAAGGACAGCCGGGAAGCATCGCCTCCCCGCCGCGGCAGCCTGCCCGGGCAGAGCAGGGCCCGTGGCTGAGCCATGAGCCAGGGTCACCCCCGGGCAGGGCCGGGATCTCCGCTCGCTCTGGAGCTGGTAACTTCTTTCACTGCGGAATCTTAAATCGGGGAAGTAAATCTCGTGCTGTTCTGCTGAAGCCCAGCGCGTTGCGTGCAACCCTGCCCCAGATCCTGCTTTGCCCCACGGATGCTAAAGGGCAAAGGAACACACATCTTGCTTTATGCTCAAATATTAGAGCTACTACTGATCTCATCCTAAAAACCGTGCAACTAAAGTAAGGTTCAGCAGTGATTGAAGTATCTTATATATATACACTTCCATAGAGGTTTACATGCTGATAGGTCTTCTACCTACTTGACCTTCATCCAGAGCCCTGCTCTGCCCTAGACATTAAGCAGGGGTGGCTGGGGTTTAGGGCCTGCAGGACCATCAATGCTGCAGGGGGCTTTGGTTTGGTATTAACTGTGACAGTTGCAGTGAGAGTCGGGGTGTTAACCTTACTGTCCTGGCCTGCATCCAGCTGGGATAGCTCAGCTCTGCCAGATATGGTTTGCCTGCAGGGAGAGGGCAAGAGAAGGAGAGAGGCTGAGCAGGTTGGGTCCTGCCCATGTTCCTGTTGCAGACGCTGCGTGTTGGTCCTGGCAGCGTGCTGCTGTTCCTGTGCGGTCTGGAACAGCTGCTGCTTTCCACCCAGAGGTGATCACATTACAGTAGTTAATGTCTACCTCCAAAAGAATAGATTGTAATTATAGTGTTTTCTGGGGCATCTCTGCATGCCAAGCACTCTTAGATACACAAAGAAAGGCATGTACTAAATATTTTTCAAAAGTGTTGTTATTACATGTGCTACAAGAATACCTAGAAGCCTCAGGTGAGATGAGGGCTTCGCTGTGCTCATAGGGTATGTATGTTTCATAAAACTTGGTCTTGTCTGTGCAGAGCTGGGAATCTGATTGGAATGGGACAGAGAAGTGAGCAAAGTGATTTGCTCCGCATCATAAAGCAGTTCAGAGTTGACCCAGGTCTTCCAAGTTTCAGCTTGCCAGCCAGTCTTTTAAATTAAATGTTGTACATGGTGGAGTTTGTTTATTTTTGGGACTGTGGTTATGCCCTTGTAACACAGGTCTTGCAGAAAAAACAATCCCTTCTCAGTTTCATGGGCTCGTTACTAAAAGAGACCCTGCTCACTCACTGTCCCTCCTCATGCCGTAAGTGGGAACTTTGAGCACCACTTGGCAAAGATGCAGAGAGCTGGTGCACTTGCTAGAAGGATTCATTAGTGGATCCCGAAAGCTATACCAAACAACTTGATGATGGAATGCAGTTGTTAAACCTGACAGTGAAGTGACAGCGTGTGACCAGTGAGAGCTCATGGCTTTCCAGCAGTGCAGGTACAACTGAGCTTTGCTGTGGCAAAGATGAGGTGCAGAGCAAGGTCAGTCTGCTCTTGCTGCAGGAAGGGTGTTGAGAAGGGATAAAGCTTGAGGGCAAGTGACCTTCCTGAACATCTTGGTCTTCTGTTAAGAGACCTCATCAAGAAAAAGCCATGCAGAGGCACCAAGCAATTGTGATCAGTTCCTCAGTGTAAGTGCTCTGAAGGTCACCCATCAGCTGATGGGGAGTCAACGTGCTGCTTTGGTAGCTGAAAGTTCAAATGTGTTCAGAGGACTAGAAGAGCATTTCACCTACACCCTCTTAAACTGATGCTGCCTGGCAAGACAACCTCCCCTGGATGAACCTGAGGCCCTGTAAGCAGAACACCAATTTGCAGAGGCAAGCAAAATTTTAGACCTAGCCACTGGAAGATCTTTTCACCGTTAGTACCACAATCTCAGTGAAATTTATATTTATTTTAGGCTTGCTGTGCCATAACCGATCCAAGAGCTGCATTTTCT
Organism: Zapornia atra; assembly: GCA_013400835.1. NCBI lineage: Eukaryota > Metazoa > Chordata > Aves > Gruiformes > Rallidae > Zapornia > Zapornia atra. The sequence goes on along the minus strand of VZTU01027262.1, from coordinate 50,147 downwards.
CTTAGAAAGAGGCAAGGTTTTCTTTAAAAATACTAACTTTTCGTGGCATTTAGTCTCAATTTCTGTACAAGCTTTCAAACTCTGGCTCTCTGGTATAGATGAAGGACCAGCTTCTTCCTCAGCTTAATACTGCCTAAACCCATGCATTTACACTGTGGGTGAATTTTTTTTCCATAAGGTTTGTGATTCTCAGGCAAAGGCTTATTGACAAGCACTGTGCTGCAGATATTTACATTCAGCAAGGCTCATAAGCCACTGAACATCTGTTCTCTCGTTAGCAGCCTCCTCAGCATTTGCCCTGTAGGCAATAATCTACAGGACAAGTTTCCCAGCACCTAAACTACTGTAGGATAATTCTTTAACTAAATGGAAAGCAAAGCCCAAGGCCCTGGGAATTCATTTTTGTATAATAATCTTTTGTGTGTGTACAGTGGAAACCAGAGGATTATGGAGTCAAATCATGAGAATTCAGGTCAAGTGAGATTTGCGGGGGGAAGGAGAAGATGACAGAAGCACCAGTGGGAAGGTAGTGATCCCAGGGGAAGTAAAGTGACGCTTGTAGATAAGCCTGTTCTGCTGTCATGGTTTAATTTTACACATCAGTATTAAAATTTCTGAATATTGCCAGACATTAACTCACTGTTTACTGCACTAGGTTCTTTTGTGTTGGATTTTTTTTTTCCCCCTCCTCTAGCAGCTGCATTATTTTGGAGTATCCCTGTGTCAGTTTTTTTCTTGTGTCATGCCTCCATTTTCTAGCTCTTCATTGTTTTCGTGCAATCTGACTTTGTGTGTTTAAATCTCCTTCCTCCATTCAGCTCCCTGTTTTGTTTTGGTTTTCCCCCTCACTCTTGAATGCTTAGCCTGGATCAAGGATTTCAAAGATCCTCTAGATATACAAAGCAATTCATTTATCTCCCCTGGACATTTGCTTAATGGAAGGAAGGAAATGTCATTAAAGAAAAGCACTATGAAAAATGTGATGCTGCTTTTTCTCTTTCTGGCAAGGGGTTGATCTGGATATTCAGACTGACACCCAGAAACCACATGCAAATGCCTCCCTGCTCTTTCTATAATGCAAAAGGCCCAGCTGAATCTGATCAACTACTTAGCACGATCTGGGCTGGTGCAGGCTGCTCAGCTGATGGGAGGATGATGTGCTGGTGGGCAGCGACTGCTGAGAAAACAGTGAAATAGAAGGTGTTGAATCAGACACAGGTGTAAACAAAGGGGAAAACAGCACCGAGGAAAACTCCTAAGCCTTCTGCAAAGCTGTGCAACTGTAGAGCCCATCTGAATGTGAGGATTTTCTTTTATCTTCTTAAGAAGATAGGCAACATGGCAGAAAGGTTATGTTCTATCTGTGGCATAAAATCTCACATATGAGACCTGGAACAAAATATCTTCTCCACTGCCTTTGTGAAATCTAACATGCTAAGCAAGACAGCGGTAAGCCACTGCACAAAACAGCTCCGCTTTCTGCTCTGCAGTGGTGGGGGGAGCAAGAGTTTGACTGTAGGTATCTGGATCTATTATTTTATTACTTCCTTATAATTGTCATTGTGTTTTACCACCTCCAGGAAAAGAGTATATATTTGCTCAGATGAGAAATCTTAATTTTGTGAGAGTCAGATGTGACGTTAAGTATGAATTTATCCTACTTGGTGTGCCATGTGTTTACTAACTGCCACATATCTGTGTAGGTGCTGTGTCCTAAGTTAGCTTTCCACACAGGCTGTGTCACTTCAGAAGTGAGAAACACTTTGCTTCCTAGTCATCTGCTGCAACAGAATAGAAACATAAAGCCTCTCACAGGCAAAAGCAGAAAATACTTTGTTAGTGCTTGTTTTGGTTGAGAGAATAATCAACTTGTAGTCTACTAAATATAATGTATGTTATTGCTCTAAGGAATGACACAATCTTGATTGTTGCAAAGCCATATATGTGTCAGGAATGTCCAGAACTAAGGTTGTCCAAGGAATCGTAATTCAGTCTTATATGTGCGAAAGTCCTGACTGGTGTGCCTACACACTGTTTTTCCTAATACCTTTGAGAAATCCTGTGTTCTTGCTCTTTTTCCTTTGTGTCCCATTTTCAGTTAGTTAGTTCATATGTTCCAGATGAGGACAGACTGCATGATGGGCCAGGGAGGGAGGTGGGAGGGATACTGTAAGTCATTGTGGGGAGTAACCAACAGTTTGGACATCATATTTAAAAAGTGTGGTACAGACTACAGATGTTATGGGTTGTATTAGCGTGGTCTGTGGGGAACTACATCCTGTATTGGATGAAATGGTTTGACCTCTTCTATTGAAACACTAATGTTTGACCATTTCCTCCAGCAAAGTGAGTCTCATTATTTCTCATCATAGCCTCCATTTACCCTTCCTCCAGCCTACATCACCCTGACCCCAGAGTTTCTGCTTTTCAAATATGTGCTTAAAATTTGTCTGCTATGTGATTGTTTTATGAGGTGATATCATGAAGTATAAGTATGTGTTCCAGCTGCGTTAGTGACTCTGCCTATAAACCAAGGAGGTTGGCTAAGCACACCCTTGCCCTCCTGTTTAATGTGACTCAAGACAAGAAGATGCAGTGATCCAGGCTGGAAAAGTAAGAGTGAAAAATCCAGGTTAGACTTTGGAAAACAGAAACTCTTAAGTGAAACTGACTTTTTATCTCTTTGTGTCTTCATGTTGACACTACATTAGGAAGGCTGACATCAGATATCCCCAGAGGCCCAAATCCAATTTTGATTCAAATGTAAAAGACTAGCTTGTAAAGGCCAAGAATGAATTGGTTCTGCCAGAAGAAAAATTAGCACAGAAACAAGCTTATTTCCAGAGAACCTACTGAGATAACTATGTGATGCCTTAATAGGGATTGTCCTTGTCTGGGTTTGTTGTTGCTAGTTTTTCTTAACCTAGTGAAAGTTCAGGCTTTGAAATGACCAATCTCCATAAGGAACACATCCATCTCCAGATTTGTTGCACGCAGTAATCTGTAGTCAAGATTACTTTAGTTAGCATTGAGATGGGCTGCCCCTTTTATTCTCTCTGTCTATTTTAACACTAATCCCTGAACAAATACTTACAAAAGCTGAACAGATATGTGTCTGTCCTACTTGCTTCCATTTACATCTGTGAGAAGCTCCAGAGACTTTGTGCCACTCTAGCTGTCATGCCATTTCTTAGTGCCAAGTTCTCATATTGCTGAAGTCCTCAGCCATTGGCTGTTGCAGGAAAAGATTTAGGTCAGTGGTTTTTCAACCATTTTTGATTTGTGGACCTCTAAAAAATTTTCCAGCAGTAATGCAGACTCCTTTAGGAATTTCACATATGTAGATCACTGTCTGGCACATATGAATTTGCTTTTTCTCAATCACTTTTTGCAGACTCTTTAGAAGTTTTCTGTGGGTTTGCCAGGCTCTGCAGACCATAAGCTGGAAACCAGTGATTTAGGTGAGCTCTTGAACCATTACTCCTCCACATATAAACTGCTGTAGAAGATGAGAATGCCATAAAACGTGTAACATCAAGGCTAATGTTTTGGGGATATTGTGACTTTCAGTACTTTACAGTCTGTCAAACCTGAATGTGGGGTGTTAAAGCGACCAGTGTTCATATATGGCAAAAAATGTGGTGGTGTACCAACACCCATGTTGTCCCACTGTGTCAGTGGCTTTGGATGCTGTGTTGTGGGTGTTCCAACACCCCTATAAATCACAACTAGTTGCCCCCAGAGCTTTAACTGTAAAATGATATATGCTTTTTGGCTTCTCTAAATCTTGCCCAAATAAGGGTCTACTATATGATTTCTTTAGATTGAGATCAGTATTAGGAGCAAAAGTTGGATAAAGCCCATGCATAAATCAACTTCCTTCCTGCATTATTTTATGTACCACACCATGAGAACTGGTACTTCTTTAGAATCCACCAAACCCTTTCCTGGGTGACAGATTGCAGTCAGTAAGCAACACCATCCTTACCACAGTAGGCTGAGCTCCTTAGCCCTTCTAGCAGCACTGTTTATACAACAGCAGAGAACTGCATCTTCTCCCACTCATTGCTTTGCTGTTAGTGAACTGGAGGAGAGCATCCAATAGCTTAGAAATGAGGAAAGGCTGGTGTTAATTTGCATTGCTATAGACTCTGCATGCAGTAAGTACTGACCAAGACTCTACTGTATGAGGTTGAGTGCATGTGTGAAACAAGAAGAGCATCTACATACCAAAGATCACCCAAGCCAAGCACACTACAAAAGGTAACAAATGGGTATCAAGGATAAGCAAATAGAACAGTACAAGAAAACAATACAGTAAAATTAGTGCATTAGCCTATTGTCTTGGCATGCCATCTAGTCACCTGGTGATAGGTGCTTTTGCAGGTATTGCAGGGGAAAAAAAAGCTTTGAAGGATGATGATACGATCATTAACATTTCTGTAGCTGTTACAGAATGTGACTGTAGTGGAGGCATGTAGCTTGGGGAGGAAAAAAGCATAAGGTAGCTGCAATACAGGATGGTGAATCAAAGGAGGGTTGTAAATAGAAAGTGATCTGGTCAAAGCAGGGTACTGGCTAGGAAAAAGAATGGAGTGAGACATCATGTGACAAAAACAGAGGAGAGAATAATGCAACAGTGGAGATGCAGAGAGAAGAGAACCTAGTTAAGAGTTCTAGCTGCATGGATGGAGAGAAGAGATTATAGATATGTTTTGTTATACAGCAAGAAACTATAAATGTGGATTTTTTTTGACCTGGAGGGAGGACCCAGAACAAGGTCCAAGTTGAAGATGACATCTGACTTGCATTTCCTCTTCTCTCCTTTACTTGGCATCTCTTGAAAGCCTAGTGTTCCCTAGACTGAGCCTGATCTCAAGGTCATTGTTCTGATTTTACTCTTATCCCTCCTGCCAAGAGGTTTATAGAGCTTGGTGTCTTTATAATGAAAGTATAGTGCCCATCAGCCGATACTTCCAGATTTTCAATTTTCTTTTTGGCCTCCTAAGGCTTTAATAGGAAACCTTCCATCTCGCTGTCTATCAGAACTACTGCTTCTGAATTATGACTGATTTCCTCTTAATATCCACAGCAGGGATTTTTAATAAATCAAATAAAAAATACTGCCCCATCCCCCAGTGTGGACAGATCTAACTCCCTGCCAATAATCAGTCAGAAAAGATGTAATGGGACCTTTTGTTTTTGTACAGGATGTGGAAGACAGGCTTTTCCCTTTCTCAGGAAGCAATTCAGTGTAAACCAGATTTGTGTGCAAACTTGCATCGCCACAGGTAAAGCAAAATAATAACAACAATGTGTCTCTAGGAGATGACATTGAAAGAAAGCAAGGAACAAGATAAGGTGTTCCATTAATCCCAGTGTCTAGTCTGAAGATGATGCAATTTAGGGCACACTGTCATTTACAAAAACGATGATTAGACTTTCAGGTATATACTGCAGGTGATTTCTTGTTCTTAACTATCTGTCTCTGGTTCAGTGCCTGCACCAGTCAATTTATACATCATTACACTGTACAATATGTAGAATAAATATCATTAAACATCTTGACTGTATGTTGCTTAGCCTGCTGCTCTATCACACCATGATTAAAGACCTACATCAATGGCTTGGGAGGGGGCACTGTATTCAGCCCGTCATTCCTATTTCTTTTGGTTACCTTTTCTGCCTCTACATTCCCTTTTTCCATATCCAGCTTGAAAAGGGATTTGTCTTCATTGTATCAAGGAGAGTATTTCCTGGGGTTGTACAGCAAACATACAACCCATTGCTAAGGTGTTCAGCTGAGTGGGCATCTGCAAGGCAGAGTACCTGGGTGGGTGAGCTTCTTCCTCCTGAACTCCACCAAAGTGTGCTCTCCCCGAAAAGAGCTGGAAGCTTTCATCTTCTGCTCTCCAGGAGGAAGACTAGGAAAGCCTTCCCTCTGGAGTCCAGGGGTACAATTTCCACATGGTCACAGAAATCACTCCCAGCATTGAAGATTTTAGTTCATTAATTCACTGTGCTTCCACAGCAATTGAAAGCTTCGTCTGGACTAGACAAGTGATCATATTTTCAGCTGATACAAAGTTGCTTATCAGTGGCTGCAGTGGTTCTCCACTGGTATGTGCATCTGAGATTTTTTTTTACTAATGAACATCTCTCCTGTAACTCAGTATAGTGTTAATTGATAGTCTCAAACCTGAGATCACATAATGTATTAATATAATATTTAGGGGCTGTTTGGGTTTTTTCTGGTTTTTTTCTGTACTAACAATATCCATACTTAAATGATGCTGCAAATTAATTGTATTAGTTTTCACTGCTGGTGTTGCCTTTCATTGCTAGTGTCAAAGTAAGAGAAGTAAACCTGTATTTTGAAATGAGACAAAGTAAGTATACATTGGGGATTTTGTCATTTACTATTGGAGTCTTATACTTAAATAATTATCCAGCAGAGATTTTACTGACAAGTAGAAGATAACCAGGTACTCTTTCAGTAATATTTCTAATGTGGTGGGTGAAGGATCCAGAATATCTGGAGTGTGTGATTACTTTAACTGCTGTGTAGATAAAAGAAAAATATGAGCAGGGAAATGTGGAAAATGTGTATATACATATATTCATATATTATTTCTCAACAATTTCTTTTCCTCTTAGTCCTTTGTCTGGAAACAGTGATTAGATTGATTTTTCTCATGCAGTAAATAGACTTACCCAAGAGTAAAGTGGTCGCTTGTTCAAAGCATGGTTTCTGTTTTAAGTGATAGATCTCTATTTTCTGAGCCAGTGAAACTTCTCCCCCGCTTTAATGACATTTACAGACATCCTACTTGGGGCTGACACTCCCTGCAGACCCGTAGAAAACCTGATGACACTCCCAACCATTTTTTCCACAGCTTTTCTGCATCATTTCAGCTCTTGCATCCAGGTTTCTGTCCCTATTCGTAAGCTGGTTGAAGCTGCCTATGGATGTCACTGCATGTGTAACTCCTGCCCTCCCCAAGGTCTCTTTCTTTCAAAGGCTGGATGGATGTATTTCTCCATGTGGCTGCTCTTAAAGCTCTTTTCCAAGGGATGTGTCATATCTGAACTTGGCAAGGAACGTGCATAACATCAATTGTAGGACCAGTCAGCACTATTTCTGACTTCAACAGCCTCACAAGTGAACAGCTGAGAAATTTCACTCTAAATGCTCGAGCCTTTGGCTCAAGCTGGAGGGGAACATCACTCACAAGGTACAGTGAAATGTACAGTATGGACAGTTGTTATGTCCTTGGTGTGGATATTTTGCACATTTTCACTTTCCGGCAGTGTTAATTTAGCACCCCCTGGAGGAAAGATGTTTGAAAACACTTAAAAGAAGGAAATACTTTAAAAATCCCCTTTGATGCAATCGATTCCTTAACCAGACAGTGAATTTTTCCAATTATGCATGAAGAGGGTTTCTCTGCAGAAATATTAATGCAATTTTTCTGTAGGCAGTTTTTCATTCTAAGATAATACATGCAATTATTTTTTTCTTCCTCAGACTAAACATGTCAATCTAAGACTCTGTGACTGTGGAAGTGCTGGGGAATTTCTCTAACATCATGAATTACATGATCAAAAAGAAAACTTGTAATGACAACTGTAAATGACTAGAAGACCCATTAAAGAGGTCTGTTTGAATCTGGTCCAATATAGGAAAGAATTGATATACATCTTTACTCTCGCAGCTATGGACAGCTTAAACCTGGTAAAACTAGGAATGAACTGACCATATGGCTGTGCCTGGATCTACAAACCAAGCCCAAAGCATGTCTTAGAAAACAAAAGACTTGTGCCTGGTATGCAAGGCGGATGGTCAGCAAGGCTGCAAGTCAGGCAGGCAACCAGACTGTAAGGCGGTCAGTCTGTAAGGCAGGAGGCTGGTCTGCAAGGTGGAAGGTCAGGTGCACGCCCGGTCTGAAAGGTGGACGGTCAGGCAGGTGCCCGGTCTGCAAGGTGGCCAATATGCACAGCAGCTGGAATCAAGGTGCCTGGTCAGGTGGGGGCCCGGTCTGAAAGGTGGTCAGTCAGGCAGATGTCAGATCTGAAAGGTGGCTGGAGTGAAAGGCAGCCGGTCAAACAGGCAGGTGGTCAGGTGGGTGCCTGGTCTGAAAGGGGGGTGATAAGCATAGCGGATGGTGAGGCAGACAGCTGGTCTGAAAGGTGGCTGGTCAGGTGGGTGCCTGGTCTCAAATGCAGCGGGTCACATCGTCAGAACAGGGGAGTTGACGTGGACTGGCACGGGTCGTCTCAGCAAGTGTTGGCACTGGTCAGGGGCCTTGGGACAGAAGAGGTTCAGCTCAAAAGGGTGGGCACAGGTCGTATGTGGGATTTTGGGCCGCAAGGGTGTGCTATCTTGTGGTCGGTATGGGTTTAGTGAGGAGAGCACAGGTTGGCACGGATCGGTCCAGGAGGTCCCAGACTGGCATCATTCGTCTCAGCACAGGTCAGGGGCCTTGGGACAAGGGTGGGTAAGGGTTGTGTGTGGGAGGTCGGGATGAGGGCATGTGCTCTGCTGGACTTGGTAAGAGTTTGGTCGGGAGGGCATGGTTTGGTTCGGGAGGACCAGGACTGGAACAGATCTCAGCAGGGGCTGGCACAGGTCAGCAGGGTTCCGGCCAGGGGATTCAGCTCGGGACATGTTGGCACGGGTCAGTTAGAGGCAGTCTGTGCAGAAGGGGTGTGCTCTGCTGGGCTCGGTATGGGTTTAGTCGGGAGGGGACGGGTTGGGTTGGGTCGAGAGGACCCGGACTGGAACGGTTCATCTCAGCACCAGTTGGCACAGTTCTGGGACCTTGGGATGGGGAGTGTTGGCTCAAGAGGGTGGGCACAGAACGAGTTCTGGAGGTTGGGCCAGGAGGGGTGCTCCGCTGTGGTAAGTACTGATTTGCTTGGGAGGGCATGGTTTGTCATGGGTTGGGTTGGGAAGGCCGCCTTACCTGACTAGCCGCTCACCTGACCAGCTGCCTTTCAGACTGGGCGTCTGCCTGACAGGCCGCCTGCCTGTCTGTCTTTCCGTCCAGCCACCCACCTGACCAGACCCTTTCAGACTGGCCACTGTTCAGACCAGCTGTCCACCTGATCTGCCGTCTTTTAGACCAGGCTTCGGTTCGGAAGGACCCGCCTTGCAGTCCTTCCATCTGACTGACCGTCAGATGCATTTAAGACTGTCAGATGCCCCACGCTGGAGCAGGGGGAGACCGTCATTTGCCTGACCAGCTGCATTTAAGACCGTGCACCCGTCTGACCAGTCGCCTTACAGACCGTCCTCCTGGCTGACCAGCCACAGTGCAGACCAGCTGCCTTGCTGACTAGCCGCCTTTCAGATCAGCAGCCCGCCTGACCAGCTGCTCAACTGATCGGCCGCCTTGCAGACTGGCTGCCCGCCTCACCGTCTTCCTTGCAGACCAGCCTATGGACCAGGTGCCCACCTGACCAGCTGCTTTGCAGACCAGCCACATGCCTGACTGGCCATCCTGAGGACTGGGCGCCTGCCTGACCGGCCGCCTTGGTATCCAGTTGTCTTGCTGACCAGCTGCCTTGCATACCCGGTGCTCGCCTGTCTGGCCACCTTGCTGACCGGCCGCCTGCCTGACTGGACGCCTTGGTATCCGGTTGTCTTGCTGACCAGCTGCCTTGCATACCCGGTGCTCGCCTGTCTGGCCACCTTGCTGACCTGCCACCTGCTTGATTGACCACATTGCTGACCAGCTGCCTTGCTGTTTGGCCACCTTGCAGATTAGCCACATTTCTGACTGGCCACCTTTAAGACCGGCACATGCCTGAACCTCTGCCTTGCTGACCAGCCGCCTTGCTGACTGGCCACCTTGCAGGCCTACCGCCTTGCAGACTAGCCTGTCTTACCAAATGCCAGCAGGTCTGACTGATGAAGTGAAAAAAAAATTGCAGAGAAAATAAACAGCAGCAGTCTTTCTGAATGTTATCTACCATGGGGTGATAGAAAGCTCCAGACATTAATGCAATGCAAATACATTTGAAATTTTAGAGTAGGATTTAAGTAGCTGCCTTCAGGTCCTTTTCAACTGTACTGACTTCTAAGTTGTTCTTTATCTGGAATGCCTAAATTTCTTTGGCCAGAACCAGTGTCAGAGGTGACAGCTTCTGGCTTGTATCCATCTATGCATCCTGCAGTATTTTGAAACTGCTGGTACGTGCACTGCTATTGGTAGGGGAAAAAAAATACTTGTAGCTTCTTCCTTCAATGCATTCTTCTTCACCAGAAAAATCTGAGCTTGACCACACCAATGTTTCCAAGCTATTTTCCACTTCAGGGAAGAAAAAGATGACATGGCAGTATTTTTCTGGGATGCTGGGCATCTGTATTGCCAAATCAAACAGTCCAAAAATCTTCTGTCAGTCTCCTTGATTTATTTTTTTTTTTGACCTTGTCTGATATTTGACACAAACATTGGAAGACACGGGAGAACAGATAGTCTTCTGCAAGTTGTCATATCAACTTGTTTAGTCTTTTGATTCAGCAGCTGTGCTTCATATCAACTCACAGGACAGCAGAACACACAATATCTCACTCTTTGTTGTTAGATACATATTAGTGTAACATGCCTAAGCAGCTAATTGGTAAGACTCTGTAGGTGCAGCCTTTCCATTACACTACCACTGTAACAAGCCTCACCTTTACATTAATATATCTGTTGCAGTTTTGCATAGCTGGGTACTGGTAGAGAATGGGGGGGCTGCAGAAATGGCTGCTGCAAGAAGCAGCTAGAAGCTCTCTGCAGGCCCCAGAGAGTAAACATTGGCCGATTCAAGGGCAGAGTTGCTGCTGACCAAGGCCAAGCCAATGGGCGATGGTCACAGCGCCTCTGGGAATCACATTTAGGAGAAAAAAATACTCAGGCAGGTGCATTTTGCCCCCAGAGAAGGGAGTGAGAAGATGTTAAGGAGCTGTGCAAACA
>VZTU01027262.1:12717-35030 GCA_013400835.1 Zapornia atra | reverse complement strand
CTGGTGGGGTGGGGGCGAAGGGAAGGGGGGGTGGGCGGGCTGCGGGGGGCCGAGTGGCCTAGGGGGAGGGCTTTCTAACTCCACACAAAAGGAAGCGGGCAGGCCGGGGGAGCCCTCGGGGGTGTGAGGGGCTGCGGGGCGTCATCGTCGTGCAGGGCCTGGTCCCCGCAAGGAGGAGGTGGCTGCTGGCCCTAAGCGAGCCCTCTCCCATCCCCGAGCGGGCCCTCTTCCCCCCGGGTGCTGTGTGATGGTGGGGTTTGTGTTTGCTTTGTTTGTTTTGTCAGATGTGAATCCAAATGGAGCACTCGGAAGGAGGCGAGCAGAGCCAGCAGCAACAGCAGCCCTGGGGGAAGTTGATCCGGCTGGGTGCTGATGAGGCAGAGCCGCACGTCTTGCTGCTGAAAAGAGAATGGACAATTGGGCGGAAGAAAGGTGGGACAGGGACACGCTGCGCTGGCGTGGGGCAGTGTTCGGGGGACAGCAGGGATCCCCCCTCTTGGCGTTGAAAATGTTAGAGGTGAACTGAAACTAGTTGGGTGTCTGTGCTATCAACTGCTGGAGGCACTTGCTGGGCCGTGGTTTACAGCTACTTTACCTCTTGGCTCCGTGTGAAGAGGAAGTTTTCCACTGACCTTTTCTTTTTGACCCCCTTATGACGGGTGCACGTTTAAAAGTGAATATGCCTTTTAGGTTGTCTGTACAAGCAAGAAAAAATGATTATTGATTCAGAAGAGTTTCTGTGTACTGGTCCTGCTTATGTTCTCATTTCATTCTTGTGGTTAAAATAAGTTGGAACAGCAATGCAAAATGCTTGTGTGTCTCAGAAAACGCCCACATAAAAGCCCTTAATTATTCTGGCCATACAAAGATTCCCAACAAGTACTGAAATTTTCTCTGAGACTGCATTTGAAAGCTTTATTCCTGGAGTCTGGGGCTATTACTACTTGTCTTCATTTCAAGGGTTTCTTGCTTGGTCTATTTAAAACAATTATTGCAGTGTTTTACTTTTTTTTTTTTTAACTCTGCTCTGACAGCAGTAATTTTCAGTTTCCTGTTCATCAGTTCAAGCTAGTTGACTCACTAGCCACATTCTGTAAATAGTCTTGAACAAACACCAGATGCTATAGTTGTATGAGATATTCAGATAGTGTATTGGAGGAAAAATGCCTGTTTACATTTGGTAATGTACATTTAGATTGCTTATTGTTATCTAAGCTGTAGGTAAATTCTTCAAATTGAGGTCTAGTTGAGTGTTATAGTGCAGAGAAAAAGATGATTTTTTTACATGTTCTATTGATAATGGATTAGTAAAATGAGCAGGTACAAGGATACTAATCTTTTGGTCATAAGTATTTGTTGAAAACCTTCAGGAGCATGGGAAATGCTTGTTTAGAGTATTTTGTCCTTCCTGCTCTCTTATGAAAGTCTTAACTCCACAGAATGGGATGGAACTGTTGGCATGCTCCTGAATAAAATTTAATCTGCTTGCTTTCAGTGGGCTTCCTGGCATCAGAAGTTGTGAGGCAACAGTTAACACTGTAGCTGTTGATTGTTCCTTGACTATTAGGAGTAGAATAGTGCTAAATTGTCGCCAGAATGTGTGGTGACTACTACTGTCTTTCTGGATACAGTGTTCTTGCAGGCTGTGACACACTGCACCCACTGTGTGAATAGATAGAAGTGAATCATGTTGGTTAATTGTAACCTTTACATAATCAAGTACTTTGACTCATTTGTAGCGAGATTAGTGTCTTTCACAGGGAACCATGGGTATTGCCTTGGAACAGTCAATGTGAAGTAAAAATCCTAGATTTGCTCAGAGCCCTAGAGTCATAGGTAGGAAGGTTTCTATCACATCAACTTTATCATTACGCTTCTCCTGCATGTCACAAATTTTAGTCCTGGATTTTTAGTCTCCCTCCAGCTTTATTAATGTCATAGTGCTGTCAACAGGTGGGGGAACTTTTTCTATTTAAAAACAAAAGGAAAAGACATGAACAGAGAACAGTGATACTCGTTTATCATCTTGGTTCCCCCCAGTATACTAGAATGAAGCAGAAGCTAAATTCAATGAAGTAGAGTTATGCTGATGTGGAAAAAGAGCAGGCTGCTCAGTGATGTATGCCTCCTAGATTTAGATTGAACACTTCAAAGCTGTGTGAAATATGTGATCTCTGTACCACTCTTGATCAGGGTAATTGTGATTTGATTTCTATCTGTGAGGGCTAGGACTAGAAGGGGGGAAGGAAATGAAACTATCTTGAAATGGTTGAAATAAGCTTATGTCAGCACATGGGGCTATCTCATTGCTTGTATTTATGTATCCCATACTAGACTTTCTATACACCAGTAGAAGTTTTGGACTGTTGCAGATGTACATGAGTCAGTTTGCTGTGCATTTATAGCCAGGCAGCATGCTAATTTGTCTGCGTAATGTGTATTTTTAAGCACACTGGAAAATCTGCTTTCTTTTTAAGGTTGTGACTTATCTTTCCCTGGCAACAAGTTGGTGTCTGGAGATCACTGTAAAATCATAGTGGATGAAGAATCTGGTCAAGTGTCATTGGAAGATACAAGGTTGGTTTTTCTGTGATCTTGTACTTTTATCTTCTTTTTAGTCTGTGAAGTAAAGTCTTATGTATTGCTCAAGGCATCAATAGTAAATACTTTTTTTTGTTGGTTGTTTTGGGTTTTGGTGCTTTTTTCCAGTTTTGCATCTAAATTTGGGGTTTTTTTGGCTTTTTAAAAATCCTTTTTTTCTTCACAAAGGAATTCATGGTCTACTGGATGAAAAATAATATTACTGTAATAGTTTTGTTGTATATGTCTTTAGTCTTAAGAAAAAAGTAACACCAGCATTCTTATAAAATTCTTAAGCATGGGTGTGCTTCATTTCAGAGACTTACATAGGGAAGAAAATACCTGCAGTGATGATCTCAAAGCATAACGTAGATGTGGACTAAAAGTCTGTACTTGTTATACATCTTTCTGGTATTCCAAATATCTGTAGTCTGTATAGCATAAGTACAGTTGTAGTCTGACAGTTGTGGTGGGCATGTCAGGTGGAGATTAGAGCCTATTCAATGTAATCTAATAATAAAAAATATTTGCTAGGTTTCTACTATTGATATTTCAGTTTTGATTCTTTTGTTTAACCAGAATGGTTATTTTATTTTCTGGGTGTTTCTGTGTTACATTAGGGGTGTGAGAACTAAAGCTCTTAATGTAGAAAGATACCAACACATATTTCACTGGAACCACTGTTAAAAAGCTAAGTGGGACTGCTTGTAGTAAATAAAGGTAATTACATACTTCTTCACATATTGAAGGCCAGTGAACTTGCTATACTGGTGAGGCTATTTCCTAAGGCTACTGTGGGAGTACAAATAGCACTGCAGGGGTTGTGAGTGGCTTCCAATGGATTTTAGTTTGTTTTCTAGTTTCCTTTATAAAATTTAAGATAGGAATTTGTATGGAAGGGTTTTTCTTATGAGAAGATTGTAACTCTTCAAATTTTCATCTGCTTCATTTTTGACAGAATTTTTTGTTTCAGATTGCCAAAAGCTTCTGGTTTATTACATTTCAAGAACTCTATGACATTTTGAAATGCTTCTGTAAACCACATTCTTTTTCTGCCAGGTTACTGTAGTCAGTAAAGAAACAAATAATGCTTTTCTGCCAGCTCCTCACATTTCATGTCTGGAAGGCATTTTACCCACAGATGAAGAAAACACTTTCAAAATATATTAATGTACATACATAAAGAAGAAATTTCACATTTGATGTTTTGAAGGGTATCATGTCAAATCCCTGTACCAACATACCAGAATGCAAATAAAGATACTGTTCTGGTGTAGCTCAGGGTTAGTATAAAGTACCTGCTGAGCTTTTACAAAAATCCCTCTAAGAATATTTTGAAAAACCTTTGTACTGTCAAACTGAATGGCATGTGTGTTCTGGGGGACACTGGCAGAATGTATGAGCTTCAGTTTTTCTTTCAGTGGAATTTTTGCACCTCTGCTCCTTTTCTGTTTCTTGCTCAATTAGTAGCTATGTTGGGAGTCTTTTTTAGGAACTCACTTCCAGATACTTATATTTGCTATGCATTTCTTCTTCTTTCTTCAGGTAAAACAGGTCATACAGAATTATTCAGGCTGGAAGAGACCTTAGGAGGTCACTTAGTTCAAACTCTGTCAAAGATGGGTCACCACTGGCTTTAGACTAGGTTGTTTAGTCTTCTTGTAGACAGATCTTGAAAACCTCCAAGGGCAGAGATTCTGTAGCCTCTAAGAGTCCCTATTCCAGACCTTAATTTTCTTCAAATTGATTTTTTTTGTCCTTCCCCTTGCATGTCTTTGAATCTTTCTGGTTTCAATGTATGACCTTTATCACCTCAGTAAAGAAACCGTCTCTATCTTCTTGGTAACTTCCTCATAGGTACTGGCAGGCTGCTATTAGGTTCCCTGCTCACCAAGCCACTTTCTCCTGGATAAGTAAGCCCAGTTCTCCTAGCTGCTTAAGCTGATAGGTCTTGCACTCCAGCACCTCTGGCCATGTGGGTGACTATGCTGGACTTGTTCAAGTTTATCAAGAGCAAGGTGACCCAAAACTAAATGTGGTACTTTTAGAGATGGACTGATGAGTTCAGTGTAAAAGGCAATAATAATCACTTCACTTGAGTTTCTGACTACACCCCTGTTAACACAGCCAAGTGTGCTGTAGGCCTTCACTGCCAGGGCTTGCTGCTGACTTAAGCATAGGCATAAGTCCAAAGTGTATGATCTTATGCTTTGTCATAAGATCCACCGAGATCCAACCTCACAGCATCTCCCGTCTGTCTCCCCCTGCTCCAGTATGGGGCCTCTCCACAGGCTGCAGGTGGGGTCTCGGCTTTTTCCATGAGCTGTAGGGGAACACCCGTTCCACCATGGGTTTCTCCACAGGCTGCTGGGCTATCTTTATCTCTGGCACCTGGGGCACCTTTACCCCCACTCCCCACCGGCCTTGGTGTTTGCACAGCTCCTTAACATCTTCTCACTCCCTTCTCTGGGGGCAAAATGCACCTGCCTATGTTTCATTTTTCTCCTAAATGTGATTCCCAGAGGCGCTGTGACCATCGCCCATTGGCTTGGCCTTGGTCAGCAGCAACTCTGCCCTTGAATCGGCCAATGTTTACTCTCTGGGGCCTGCAGAGAGCTTCTAGCTGCTTCTTGCAGCAGCCATTTCTGCAGCCCCCCCATTCTCTACCAGTACCCAGCTATGCAAAACTGCAACAGATATATTAATGTAAAGGTGAGGCTTGTTACAGTGGTAGTGTAATGGAAAGGCTGCACCTACAGAGTCTTACCAATTAGCTGCTTAGGCATGTTACACTAATATGTATCTAACAACAAAGAGTGAGATGCTGTGTGTTCTGCTGTCCTGTGAGCTGATATGAAGCACAGCTGCTGAATCAAAAGACTAAACAAGTTGATATGACAACTTGCAGAAGAATATCTGTTCTCACATGTCTTCCAATGTTTGTGTCAAATATCAGACAAGGTCAAAAAAAAAATAAATCAAGGAGACTGACAGAAGATTTTTGGACTGTTTGATTTGGCAATACAGATGCCCAGCATCCCAGAAAAATACTGCCATGTCATCTTTTTCTTCCCTGAAGTGGAAAATAGCTTGGAAACATTGGTGTGGTCAAGCTCAGATTCTTCTGGTGAAGAAGAATGCATTGAAGGAGGCGGCTTGTGCATGACAGTTGAACTGAGTGAACTTTATTTCTGTATTGTAACTGAACCAAAGTATATCATCAAATATATGTAGGCAGCCAGCATTGATTTTTATCTCCCTTGTAGTTCTTGGATCTACTTTGGAAAGAATTGCCGTAAATTTGCAGGTGAAAGAAAATGTGTAGAAAACGCAAAATTATAGACTAAATAGAAGTTTGGAGATTGCAAAAGCCAAGAATTAGCAAATAGTACAATAAAATATTCCCTGACTTGCCCTTTTTGGGGATATGTTTCTGCTTTATTCGCCAAACCATGAGCTAGTTGCTTTATAGTACTTGAAAGAAAACAAATTATACAAGCTGACCTAACACAATGCAGGCAGCAGTTGGATTGCCTTAAGTAAAAGCAGTTTTGAGATTCTCCATTTTGAAAAAGAAACTTTAAAGGCAACTAAGGTAATTTTTAAAAAGTTGCCCTCTTGTTTTCTTTTAGTTTTTTGGTTGTTTTTTTTTTTTAAGGATTCTAAATAATAAGTGATGTTTCAGAGCAGTAAATGATTTGCACAAGGGTGATAATGATGTGACAGGCAAGCAGGTATTTTCTTTCTGTGGGTAAATTGTAGGTTGACCTTTAGTTGGCACTGGTGTCCTTTCTGCTACTAAATTCTCCTCACCTTACCAGTCAAACCTATTTCTGTGCACGTTAAAAGAATGGATACTGGCATACTGCAGAAGGGATCCTGTCATTTAATGGAATTCAAAACTCCTTTCAGTTTACAGTGTGTTCAGGATATTATGTATTTAAATAGCAGATAACTATCAAGACTATTCATTCACATGTTTTACAATAAGTTACTCTGTTTTCCTGGATGGATATTAGTAACTACAAAAAGACATTTTCTGTGGAAGGATACCAAAGTATCTCAAAACACTTCAAGAATAGGTCTGTTCTGAGTGAAATGTAGCTGTTCACATCAATCCTGCACAACAGTTGGGATTGGGAAATAAAGGTAATGTGTTGTTCACAAATTGTAGTCATCAACCAGACTGAAATTCAGGCAAGGCCTGACTTTTGTTTTCCTTGCGCTCTTCAGAGTGTTGCTGGGACCTTTTGTGGCTTTGTTTCCCAACACAGACAATTTGTATCTGATAGTACCATTTTTCTTCTCCATGTCAAAAGTTATACAGCCAGTTGGCATTGATTCAGTATTAAAGCCCTAATGAATGGCCTTCACATTTGTGATTCTCATTAGTCTTTCTACTTATTTTATGGAGACCTTACTTTAATAGGAAACATCAGAGGAATGTACAAATGTCATAATGTATCTTTTGTGTCTGGTTAAAAAATACCCACAACATTAGTCTGATATGTCACCATGTCTGTTAAAGGCCTCATGCTAAAGCCTGAAACTGGAAATGAAAGACTAGAAGAGTTATCTGGTCTTTTGATATTTTTGATATTTTTTTCCTTTGATTATTGGCTGAGATATAAATACAACTACTTCAGTTTGCAAATGTATTTAAGAAAAACTTATAGTTTTCTGTGTAAAGTGGTATCAGTTTCTTGCTGCTTCATCTGCGTCCATGAATGCCAAATAATTAATTAGTCAACTCTCTTTGAAGTCAGTATTAACTGTGCAGAACAGAAAAGAAATGGTTATTTGTAATCAGTTTGACTGTTAAGGTCTTGAGTCGCTACTTCTGCAGCTTTAAAACTGTTTTTTCCCCTCAAGAATTTGAGTTATTGTCCCTCATAACAGTCTTGGTCTTGGAAGCCATGACAGAGCAACTTCATAAAATACATTGTTGTGACATTTTTTATATTTAGTGAAATATTTGGACCAGCAATTATCTGTAGAAGCTAAGCCTCAATAAGTGACAATTTTTGTTACTCAAGCTTAGCTGTTTTGCTGCAAAAGAAGGTCTAAACCGCCTACAGCAGGTGGGAGATGCACTCTTTGTTTTGCCTTTTGGAAAAGTAAGGAGATCTCGTGTGATGCTTCCTAGTTTTGTTAAAGGGCCTCTGACAGTTTTTCAGGTATTGTAAGCTTTCCTGTTTCTTTAGCGATTGAAGGAAGAAGGTGCAAATTTTACTTTAACATAAATATTTAATATATTATCACTAGCATCAATGTTAAGTTAAAAAGTAGTAAAGTTTCTAATAGAGTGACCAAATTATTCCCCCCTCCCCCCCCCCAAATTGCTAAATGATGGCATTCTTTTGGTGATGCCACTGCTCTGCTGGTTCTTTGGTACTTGTGTCTTTCAGGCTAGTCAACATCTATAAGCCTGAGGTAAAAAGGCAAGCTTAAAATAGTTTTCTTGCTTATAGGAGCAACTTGAAAAATCTGTACTAGAGCAAATATTGAAACTATCAATGTGACCCAAAGATTTCTGTTTGTTTCTTGATGTTTACAGTAGTGTTTATTTTTGAAATCGTGTTATTTTTGTTGGATTAGTTGATTCAGCCATGTAAATAGTGAAAGCATTTGCAAAGGTAAGAGCAAGAACTGGTATCTTGATCAAGACTCACTGTAGTAAATCAAAAGGGCTTGCTTTTCCTTTTGACTTTTTAATATAATGCTTCTGACTATGTCTCAGGAGGTCAACAGTAGTTGAAGTTCTAGTTTTCTTTCTCTGTTCATGTTTCTAAATAACAATAAATTTTTCAGATTGCTTTTGAAAAATAATGAGAAAGGAAGGTGCTTATTTCTAAGTAATGGTCTGAGAAAGGCTGTTGTGTCCTGGGCACGAGAGGTGGCCTCCAGGAGGTGGCAGCAGAGGTTTGCTGTCACTTCATGCAACAGCTTGCTCTGCTGAGGGGAAAAAGCAGCTTTTCTGTTCGTTTATATTTGGTACTAACTGCTGTGATCTGGAGCGGCAGAAGCCTGAAATTCTAGAATGCCGCAGCCCTGAGAGAGGCTTATGGGAACTGAGCTGGAATTATTCAGTACTTGAATAACTTGACTTAGTTATAAAAGGCTGATAGCTTGTGTATGAAGCATCAGCCATAGTGAAGGAGGTACCTCCATTAATCAGCCATGCTCTATGTTTTCATCTTCCTCAATTTTCTCCATGAGCCTTGGAGTTTTTTTCAATATCAAAATAATTACTTCCAACTCACCTTTTAATTATGTATGACTGCTTTTCCACTTTACTAACTTCTCACTTGAGTTGCAAACAGTCTAAGTAACCTTGGAATTTTATGTTTCTTACTATTTGAAGCAAGGGGGGAGAAAAATTAATGCTGTGTGTCATACCTGACTCTACAAGAAAAGTTCTTTTGTTACAGAATGTCTTAGGAGATTCCCAGAACTTGGAATAGAGTTCCTATTGTCCTTTCCTGTTTCATACTTAAAGGGTGGAGATTATTGTACAGAAACAATCATGTAATTATTTTGAGACACTGGACAAATGTCAGAGATCTTCTGTCTATCTGTTTGTCAGCTACCATCTACCAGTAGACACAAATGACCTTTCAAGCTCAAGCAGATCTGCAGTTGTGTCTTCAGGAGAAATTTTTTGGTTTTGGAATTGGGTTTTTTTTTAAACCTCCCATACTTTGGGTTGGTTTTTTTTTGAGAGTCAATAACTTTTATTCATTAAATTATCTCATGTTTTCCCTTTCTTCTATGTAATTATGAAAACATTTATGCTAAATTATATTTTCTTTCTTTTTACAGTACTAATGGAACCATAATTAATAAACTGAAAGTAGTTAAGAGGCAGACATACCCTTTACAGACTGGGGATGTCATTTATGTTGTTTACAGAAAAAATGAGCCAGAGAACAGTAAGTAAATTTATATTTTTGAGATGCCATGATTAGTCATTTTCTTGCATCATAAAAGAGTATCAATACAATTAAACCAGAATTACTCAATTTTAAGAGAAATAATTTGTTAATGTTTAAAAACAAGTCTCTGTAGTAGAATTCATAGATGTGCAAATTTTTACTGAGACAAGTCAGAGCAACTGTCTGAAATTGAAATGTGCCTAGAAGTAGTTTTGGAAGAACTAATGCATGAAATGGATTCAGGCTCCAGGTCCTGATCATGTGCCCGATGCTTCTTTAGAAGTCAAATTGCTGGGGCAGTGAGCAATACTTTATATACCACATTGAAGCAATTTTTGGCACCAGGAGGAAAGGCTGCAAAAGTATTTTGGTTTTGTTTGTGTTGGGTTTTTTTGTTTGCTTTAAAGAGGGAAGAGGCAAAATGGTAGTGAAGGGAGGGAGGAAGCCCTATAGTGAAAGTAAAATTAATAAACCTGGAAAAAATATTAGTGTGGTTTTGAAGAATCATGCCTCACATGCCTATAGTTCTTTTCAGGATAATGCAATTGAAATAACATAATTAGTTTAAAATGAAAAAAAAAAGGTCCTTCCACAAAGGTTTTTAAACAAGCCAAGCTGTTGTTGGGCAAGAAGTAATGTTGTTTCATGTGTTAACTGTGTAGAACTCAGGGACCGAGTTTTATGTGTGACGGTCAGTTTTTGCAGTGGACCAAAAGTAATAAAAGATTTCATGAATGATCTGTGCTGGCATATGTCTTAAAGATGTTCATAAATTATTTGGGAAATAATAACTATTAAGGCAGCAGGATTTTCATTTCATGCCTCTTCATTTCATTCAGCTATACAGAATCATTAAATCCTACACTGACTGAAAAGATTTAGTGAAATAATTTAATTGTTCATCTCTCTTCTTCTTTTCATTTCTCTTTCAGATGTTGCTTATCTTTATGAGTCCTTAAACACAAAACATGATGCAACTAAAGAACCAGTAGGTAAGAAAGTAATTAAAGATCTGTGAAGAGGAGCTAAGCTCCAATGAGATGATTCCTCGGAATTTTGAAGCCTCAGTGTGGTGACTGTCACACAGATACTTTTCTTTCCTTTCCCCCCTTCTAACTGTAGAAGTTAATGTAGAAAACCAATGCCATGTGACCAAAGATACCTCAAGTACCAGAAGAAGTAATGATGAGACCCAAATTACCTCATCACCATCAGCTACTCAGTCTTGCTATGAGGAACCACAGCCATCTACTTCTACATCTAACCTCTTTAATGCTTCTTCTACCTCTCTTATTGAGTCTGCATCTGGTCAGCAGGATAATCCTTCTACATCTGGTAAGAATTGTGTCAAGCAATAAAGTTTGACATCCTGTCAACTATTACTCCAGTTTTGAATCTCAACAGATGAATCTCTTATCCCTATCTGGGTCTTCAGTATTTACTTTGTAAAGTTCTAGTGAAAATACCAGGTCCATATGTGTGCTTCAACTTTGAGTAGGCAGAGTAAATCCTGGTGGATGAGTAAGGCAATTGTGAGAACTGCTTATGTTTGGAGGGCCAGAAAATGCATGTATATTCCAAATTGTTCTATCTTTACAGTGTGGTTTTGTAGTGGAGCACTGGTGAAAACTTAGCAAATCTATGTGGTTCATATAACAAAGTAAGTAGATATACATGCTCCTGCAGTCACTCCAAGAAGCTACTCTAATTGTCACTGTTCCTGCTGCCAGTCACCCCTTAGAGCTCTAAGGCCAAAATATGCCACATGGATCCTTAGTGTAGTATCTTGGGTTATGTTGGCAAGTGTAGTATCACAGAGCTGCATAACTCCTAAAAAAGAACTGGAGGAAGAATGGCTATCTAGAATATGGCATTTCTCTACAGTTCACTGGGGCTTTTTAAACATGCTCCTATGAAAACAAAGCTTTGCCCTTTGCGGTGATCCTGAACTGTTACATATGATCAATATTGCACAAATCCTCTGCTTGACATCTTTGTGAGGAACACCAGGTGTGGATAATAGCCTTACAAATAAATACTCTACGATTTAAAGGGGAATGGTGTTTTTTGAGTAGGGTTACACAACTAATAGCTTTCCCCATGTCTTTCAATTAGTCAGTTTGCCTCAGAATGCATTTAGTATAGTTATGCAGACATTGCTTTTTTTGCTCTGCTTTTTCCTATTCAGACCTTTGGATTGATGTGTGTACATCATCAGTGTTTGTTTCTGCATGTCCCATATCCGTATGCAGCTGTGTTCATGGTTTTGTTTTTATTCTGCAGGATCACAGTCCTCAGTTTTCACTCCTGTGCCTGCTTTCCCCATCTTAGAATCTGTGTGTCTGAAGGCACTGCACGATGAACATGAAAAGCTGGATATGAATACTGAAACTTCTGCAATCGATTCAGAAATCACTGACAAAGAAAAAGCAGAGTCAGATTCTCAAAAGACAGGAGAGGAGGAAAGTTTGGAACCTGCTAAGAAGAAACTAAAAGGAGGCTAGTATACCACAGACTTGCACGCCTTACTCTGCACTCTTATTGCTAATTTATTATTGAAAATTAGCTGTAAAAATTTTATTAGAAACTGAAAGCTATGTTTGTTTTTCGTAGAAGCCCACGGAGATTAACAGAAACATAAGGACCTGTGCTTATTTTTCTTTATAAATATGAAATAAATTCAAAATACAGACATGTAAAACCTAGAAGGTCTTGAAGGATTATATTGTTTCTTGCTTCTTGTTGGCTTGACTTGTGGTTCAGTAAAAATAACATCTTCAGAAGCTGTTATGTGTAAAGGAAGAACCTTTAGTGGGACCATTGCCAGTGAACAGTGAATCAGTGAATGGTGAATCAGTGTATATCTTTTGAGCCTTTTTTTTTAATGGTTAAAAAATTTAAAAGCTTCAAACACTGCATACTGTGGAATCTTCTGTCTTTGTAGATGAAGACGCTTGTTCAAATCTTCCACCAGCAGCTCCAAGTGAATGTATAATTAAAATTGGCTCTGAAGATGCAAAAGCATCAAATGTGAAACCGGATAAGATGGAAGAAACATTAACTTGCATTATCTGCCAGGAACTGCTGCACGACTGTGTAAGGTGTGTATCATTGACAAAAGCTGTAATCATGTGGTAATAATACATGCAGCTCAGTGACAACCACTTGAGGATGATGGGATATTTAGAGTTTTTTGCAAGCCTTTCTCAATGCCCCCCCCCCCATCCAACCTTTATAGTCAAATCAATGTTAAACAGGCATTAGAACACTGTGAATGTGTCTGAAAAATGAAAGATTTGTGAATTTGACTCCATTTCTTTAATTTTTTCCATGTTTGTGCTTTCCAGCTTGCAGCCTTGTATGCATACTTTTTGTGCTGCCTGCTACTCAGGATGGATGGAAAGATCTTCTCTATGTCCGACTTGTCGTTGTCCAGTAGAACGTATTTGTAAAAATCACATATTAAACAACTTGGTTGAAGCTTATCTGATTCAGCATCCAGGCAAGTTCAACATTGTGTGTAACAGAATCTGATGTACTTCACACATTGCCCATGTGATTGATGTGTGCACAGACAGTTGCCTATTAAATTTACATGTATATTTTATTACTCTCCTGTTTTCTCTGACATGGCTGCAAGAAAACAAGTGGATTTAATATGACATAACTTTTTGTAATATTTCAAATTGAAGGTGATTTAATGCTATAACTGACTATGCTAAGAATTCTTAATTTGGTGAGAAGAATGAGTTTTATCAGATAGGGGACACTGATTAAGCCACCAAAACTCAGATACCTCTGAAAAATACAGTTGAATATGGATTTAATTAACCATGGCCTCTTGAAAACAAAACTTAAGTTGCCTGATCCTTCCATTGAGAGAGAAGGGAATTTATCTTCTAGATCTCTGTTACCCAAAAAGAAGTTTTATGGAAATGAAAGCACCTGAATTGTAACTGTGTTAATAAAGAAGGTTGGGGTTAAGGGATGCAAGCTGTTCTTTTCTCTTGAAATTTGAATTTGGTTCTCATGCCAGATAAATGCCGTAATGAAGATGATGTACGTAGCATGGATGCTAGAAACAAAATTACTCAAGACATGTTGCAACCTAAAGTGCGGAGATCTTTTTCAGACGAGGAAGGAAGTTCTGAAGATTTATTGGAATTGTCAGATGTAGATAGTGAATCTTCAGATATCAGGTATGTCTCTAAGTTGTGTGCTCAATTAGATTTACTTATGTTTGAATGCACAAACCCACAAACGGAGCTAGTTTCACAGAGTTGTTTCTGGTAGTGTTTCCATGATCACTGCCAGAATGAATCTTATTTTTCATTGCAAGTGAGTTCATTCTTACCAGCAGTTATCTTGGTAACTACTAGCCAAGGTTCCTACTGAACCTTGAACAGTCAATACAAAATAGGTAAAATTAGGACTTCCTAGACATTCAACAAGATTCAGTTAATGAACACAGTTCTGTTCTGAACTGTGTGACAGCTTCACGTCAGATATGTTAAATGACTTCTTCCATTTACAAATGGGCTTCAGAGAAAGAGATCACTGGCTAAGATCTTGTCAGGAGATACAGCGGTCTATGATCCAATGAGTGCAGCTGCAGTGACTGTACTTTCTTATGAGTCTGGAATGCAGCTTTCACCACGTATATGGTACTGAAGCAGCTGATGCTTAACTTGGGATTCCCAGGCACCGATATATTTTCTTTTTACTTCCAACAAAACCCATTTTTTGCCCTGTGTCTAGAGGGGAATAGAACTCCTCCAGTAGATAATTACTCCAGCTTTGTTCCTCTCTTTCTTGTTCATCTTGCTTCCAGTCATGTTGCTTTTTCTTTTTTTTTCTTTTTCTTCCCCCCCCCCCCCCTTTTTTTTTAACTACACGGGGAATACTAGAAAATGGAAAGATTTAATCTGTTACAACTACAGCAGTCTTCACAGCTGTGAGGTACTGAGTTATGTAAACTTCCATATGTTACTGGATAAAGAAATTCCAAATTTAAACTCTGAAAGTATGACCAACCCCGTCTAGCATAGGGATCTGAGTTACATTTGCATTTGTTGGGTGTGATTTCCTATGACCTTATTTTATTCTTTCAGTCAACCATATATAGTATGCAGACAGTGCCCAGGGTATCGAAGACACTCTGTTCCAACTCTGCCTGGCACAGGCCAAGAGACAGAAGCAGGAGGAATGCAAGCACTGGGAGATGCGCCATCTACGTCAGCCAACTTCCCTGCAGGTCAGTGTCATGGAATCTTCTCAGCAGTGTGATTCTAAAATACTACAGCTCATCACTATTAGGAACTAAGCAAACTCACACTCATGGTATCCAAACTCCACCTCACATAGGTATCTTTGTAAATACCATGAGATTTAACCATGTTTTTTCCATGGCTGTCCAAAATAGATTGCTGACGGTTGACAGTTCTTAAATTGCTCTACATACTCAAATATTTTACACAACCACATAATTTAGAAGCCTGAATGCCATTTCTCTGCTCTTTGTACGAACAATATTGCTTGCTTGTTTCATTAAGGTTTTTATGTTGCTAATATTCCTAGCCCAGATTGCAGTTGTTTACAATGTTCAGTCTATCTTTTTTTTTTTTTCCTGTTTTTAACTCATCCAGCTGTCCAGGAATATGTGTGTCCTGCTCAAGGAAGTCATGTAATATGCACCTGCTGCTTCCAGCCAATGCCTGACCGAAGAGCAGAGCGTGAACAGAATCCTCATGTGGCTCCTCAGCAATGTGTGTACTTTTTTTTTTCCTTTTAAAAGTCTTGCTACAGAACTAAATCTCTCCTTATTTTTAATTTAATTAAGCTTACTTTTAAGAGTGAATATTTGAATATTTTTCTTCTGGACTCTTGTAGTGACAGTGTGAAAGAATCTTTATAAAATCTATTATTCCTCTGTAGAATATATTTTAAATGAGAAAGTTGTACTTATTTAAAGCAAGTGTATTGGGGCTCTTTTGTTCTGGATTTATAAGAACAGCGACTGTTGAGTTTTCTTGTGTGCACGTTCTGACAGGGTTGGTCTTTCCTGTTTTGCAGGTACAGTTTGTCTGCAACCCTTCTGTCACTTATACTGGGGCTGCACTCGGATGGCGTGCTTTGGCTGCTTGGCACCATTCTGTGGTATTGTGGAATAATCTGTTTCTTATGAGCCTGCTCACTTTGCAATAATGTCTGTCTGTCTCTCTCTTGAACTTTAGGTAATTTAAGAAATATAATAGATTAGTTTGTAGCACAGTCATGCAAAAGGAAACAAAGGCTGTCCTTATTACATCTCAAACATTAAAAAATTCTTGAGTGGTATGTGTCAACTTTGAGAGGATTTAACTTCTTGTCTTCATACCATGTTGGGCTTGAAAACTACATTTGGTGAGCACAATGCTTTCCCATATAAAAAGAATTATGGTGTATTTTGGCTTAGTAAGAGAATCATTCAAATCATGTAAAGAGCACTGAACATCTGATGTTAACTGGTTAGAAAAGAACCTTGTGCTCTTAAATATGTAGGTTTCTGAAACTCAAGGTTGTAGACATTTAAAAAATAAATTAGAAAAGTTGAAGTGACTTGGCTACAGTTTGAGTTAATGGAGTGTAGTTAATTTGTGCAGATCAGTAGTAGTGTTTGTGGACTAAAAGTGAAATTGTAAAATCTCAGTGTCTCACCTTTCCAACTAAAAGTTACATATCACATGCTTTACCATATGTTGTATGCAGTGTTTACTAAGTGCTCATGTGAGTCTGTGCCAGCTAACTCAGGAAAGAAGAACCTTCAAATGTGTGAGGGCCATGGGGTTGGGGGAGGAAAACTAACTGTTCTTCTACTTCTGATTAGAAATAAATCTCGGTGATAAGTGTTTAGATGGAGTCCTAAATAACAACCACTACGAGTCAGATATCCTAAAGGTATGTTTAAAAATCATTATGCATGTTGTTTTAAGATGTACTCACTTGTGAAATGATTGTAAGGTGTTGCTTAACAGTTAAGATGGCAGCATTGTGTCACTTGCAGCACGGGATTCTAAAAGGCAAATCTAATGTGCCATGAATGTTCAGCTGGACCAAAGTTATAGTTACTGTGTCTAGATTGGAAATATTTTGGGGTTATGATTTGGCTCTTTCAGTCTTGGTGTGGCATTCCGTTTTGCATCAGCTCTTCTCTTACCACCCAAATTAACACCACCACCACAAAAATCACTTTCATGTAAATCTGATGCTTCATTTCTATGTTTGTGACAGGTGCTGAGAAGGCCAAATTCTAGACCTAACTTCTCAATTTGAGTGTAAATGATCGATAGGCACACTGTAGAACTCTGTTGTGTTTGGTTGTTAAATCATAAAATAACTTGTATGAAAATACTTGTATGAAGTATTTGTTAGGGAAGCCAGGTTCTACAGTTTAGGCTGTAACATCCAAAATAGTAATTAAAGGAAAAATAATTCACTAAAAATATATCAGGAAAGTATGCCTTGTTAAACAGTTGTTCCCAGGCAAGTTAAATTTTACACTAGGTTGCAAGAAAAATATTTTGCCCATATCATAACAGGGTTATCTAAATTGATAACAAGACTGAAATGAATCTATTTGCATTCTTTTGGCAAAAATGGGGATCCTCTGGGGGGAAAAAAGGATACTGAACAGAAGGTTTTATTGGTGATCTAAAAGTATCATTCTAATTAAGGTAAAGATATTTAATCTTTACGCTTAGTCAGCATCAGCCCATTTTGAAAACCTAGCAGTAGATTTGGAAATAGGCTGAATGCCTTGGTTAGTGTTTATTGTTGGAGATTTTTACAGATTAAACACTTAAATTGATCTTTTCAGGATTACCTGGCATCCAGGGGTTTGACATGGAAAAATATGTTAAACGAAAGTCTCTTAGCTCTTCAAAGAGGAGTTTTTATATTGTCAGGTATGTGCTGTGTTCGGTTATGTCCATGTATAATTCTTTGTCTGTATATAACCTGGTAGTTATATCAAGAGGTTTGAGGTTCTGTGTACACATCCAGTGCCATCATGACATTTTTGTTAGATCTGATTTCCCAAGCCTTACACTGACATAATGTGCAAACTGGTTTTCTCTCCAGATTACAGGATCACTGGGAACACAGTGCTTTGCTACTGTTGCGGCCTTCGCAGCTTTCGAGAACTTGCCTACCAGTACAGGCAGAATATTCCTGTTGCTGAATTGCCAGGTGGGCATAGCTTCACACAGTAAGGGGAGAAATAATTAAATCATTTCAAGAGTTGAAGTCAGTTTTATCCTTGTATCTTTCTTTTTCTTTTTCCTTTTTTTTTTTCTTTTCAATGTGCTGATTGCTTTACTTGTCAGCTGGTAAGTTTGCATGTAGTTATTGTCAGCCTCCCTAATGAAATCTTTTCTTTCAGTGTGATTTCTCATCTGCAGATTAAATATATCTGCACAGTGAAAAGGGGAATTCTGTACGTTGCCATAACCTATTTTCCCATAAAATGATGGACCTCCACAACAATTCCATAATTTACTAGCTCTCAACTAGGAACAAGAATGTTTTCATAAATTAATTCTAAATCTGTTTGCATTTGCAGTTTTAGTGTAAAAAAAAAAATGCAAGCAACTGTGCCTCCTTCAATCCTAAATCTGTTGGAAACAGAAGCTCTTCCAACAGTCTCCTGTTACTTTTGTCCATCTAGTTCCTGTTGTTGGCAACAATTTCCCCATCTTTGAGGGCTGAGAACTCTGCTACTGTTGCTGGACGTGGTGAGAGACCGTCAGTCTACCCTGTTTCTCCTCAGTGTTGCTTTTCTTTTAGTGTAACGGCTTGCTGGAGAGCTGAGTTCTAATGTGTGTAAAAGTGGGAGGAAAACCACAAACTCTACCCAAATGAATATTTTTTTCCTTTGGACTGGAAGTGTATCTTGACATACGCAGTGTCTTAAATTGTAAAGCCCATCTCTGTTGAACTAAATGATAAAATTTCAGTTGACAGCACTGAGAACCAAACTCTTTCATTGTAAGTCTTTGTGAGCCTTCACTGTTTGCTCTATTCCTAGAAAGGTAAACCAATATAGTTTACAGTCATTTATTGTCAATCATGTCTTATTTTGCTACAAAGCTTCCTTTGAGTAACCACCGTTAGCAGTGGCTTAATAATCCAGATCCCCTTATTTAATGACTTCTGTAATAAATGCGGCGTTTCATTTGCTCTCTTCAAAGTGACTGTCACATCACGTCCTGATTGCTACTGGGGACGCAACTGTCGAACTCAGGTGAAAGCACACCATGCAATGTAAGTTACACTGTTTAGAAAGTCAGCTTGGGTTTTTTTTTTTTTCCAAAAAAACCCCACCAAAACCCCCTACAAAAAAACCCCATCTTTGAAGTTCCAGAAGTTGCATGAATAACACTGTTGCAGCATAAGCAGAACTGATTGAGCCTTGGGATGGGTGGTTTTTTGGTGTTTTTCTTTCTAACACTACTTTGAAATGAGCCCTCTGTGCATGTCAGAAGAGCACCACTAGCATGTGTAAATTGATGTAACCCAGTGCTGACACTTCTTGAGTCTTGTTTTCCACCCACAACATCCCCTTCCTCCCTTCCTATTCTTCTCCCACTGAAGCAGCTTCTCATTTGCTCATGTCTGGGTGCTTCTTAAAAAGACTGTACATACAATAATTATCCACATGCAATTTCCATTTCACTTCTAGTGAAGTGAAACTTACTTTGAGGGGATAATTTTGTGGGAATACTTGCAATAACAGAAGCAAGAGAAGTTTGGAATATTTAAGAGTAAGAATCCAGTGTGGTTTAGCAGTTCCTGGTCTTGGAGGAGTTTCTAGGTCTTACGCCTCTCACCCAGGTGATGTGGCATATGGCAAAATACTGAGCCTGGAAAAAGATTAACCCACTATTTCAGTGTTTTAATACATCTAGGGGACATGGGCTCCTGGTATGAGTATATTCCTGGTGTGTATATATATTCATGGGAAGTGTCCATCCAAAATAAACCAAGGTCCTTGATTTTAAAAAAAATAAAGCCACTGATAATGCAATTTAATTCTTATGAAAAGACTCACATGTGGTAAAACAAATATTAAAGACTTGTAAAACAAAACAAAAATGACCTACCTAAGAGCTAACTGCTTCCAGAGAGGGTAGCAAAATCCTTCTTTATGAATAATTCTCTAAAGTCTCAGTGGAATTTAAAATAGAGGCACTGTTATCCCTTATTGAGAAATTGCTTTAATGAATAGGAGATTCTGCAATGTCTTTCTAATGCTGCAATGAATACATACACCTAGCAGAATTCCTTTAATATTTCAGGTACTGTGGGTTGAAAATAACCAGACTACAGCTCATGCAAGCAGACCTTAAGAAAGACATGTAAAATATCTATCCCCAGTCTCTTACAAATTCAGTGGGTTTTACCAAATAACTTTCAAAAATAATTTGGGATTTAAGTCAGAGGTGTAATTCAAAGCACCACTGATATCAGTAACTTCATGTTACAGGGCTGTTTTCCCAGAGGAGATTTTGTTTTGAAATGTTAGAGAGTTAATTCAATATCAAAGCACTCACCAGTCATTTTTGTTCATATTGTGGTGGATAATTCTATCTAGAATGGAAATTATTAAGAGTTTTTTTCCCTTTTTCTCCTTTTTTTTCTTTAAAGCATTAGCTGTTCCTAGAACTTTACTGACTGCTGGTTTTAGTTCCTAAACTTCATAAAAGTAAACAATCCTGTCATACCTCTTCTAGATATCTGGTGGGGGGTTGGTGTGTTTTGGGATTTTTTTTAATTGAGATAAACTGTTTTGCTAAGTAGTTTGATTATGTAAACAAGATGTCTTTTTAATCTTTGATCTAATTCAGCAAGAGGGAGAACATGCATTGTCTCTCTTGCATCTTCTCTTCCATGTATACATGTAAATAGACACTCAGCACCCTCATTCCTGTTTCAGTTCTGTATCAGGGGATGCATAACCCAAGGAAGAGAAAAACAAAGAATGACTAGTGAGAGGTTCTTAGAATTGCAAAGAAGCATCTTGTACAAAATTTTAACTGTTAAAATCAGGAAGATGGGTTTGCCATTCCCATTAAATATAAACAATACAGAATGAGAAAAACTTACCTTTTCCTTTCCAGAAGAAGATTCTAAGCCAGTGAAAGAACATGTTTATGTTGAAATGTATTATTAGCCTGGTTAGTTCTAGTTTCTAGTGACTTGTGTAATACTGTCTACTGAAAATTAGTAATGTCTCACAGGGCAAAAAGAATTTGCTTGTTCCTGTTTTAATTGCCTTCTGGGTTTGAAGTATGCAGAAATATGGAGAAATGGTTTCAATAACAGGTTTTCTGTTGCATAATAAAGCTAACAAGGGTTAGTTAGTAGGAGAGATGTTGAAAATCCTGTTATAGATAACACTGTAGTAGAGCATGATCTAAACAGGTTCTGAGAAACAGATAGGTTAGCATGTAAATGCTCTGCTTTAAGCTGTTTATGATTTAAAATGCCCTATGAAAGATGCTGACCCTTTTTTTCTTTGTGGTTGTTGTTGCCTGACTTCTGAGAACTTTGTTACATTTTAATACTTTTTGTTTGTGTGTTTTTGTTTCAGGAAATTCAATCACATTTGTGAGCAAACACGATTCAAGAACTGAATACTTGTAGTCTGTAGAGAGGGGACAAAAACCTGTTACACTGCTTGTACAGTTTAAAGTTTATGGGGATTTTCTCAGTTCCCCCATAGCAGGGAATCAATAACTTTTGCATCAGGTAATCTGGTGTAAACTTTTTAATTTGTAGAATTTTACAGCTGTACATGAATAAGGTAGATTTTTTTTTTTGTCCAAGAAAGTCCTGCAAGCATTGTGTTCCATCCTCATGACTACAGTGTCCCTGCATCACTTCAGTGAAGAACACAAACAGAAATCACACACACAAAAACCAGCCATATCTTGGGAAGACCTAAGAATAAGGAGTGTATTTGCACTACTTGTGAAGAAACGAAGAAAAATCCTTAGACTTAAACTAGAAATGTTTTGTAAAAGTATCTGATGGATATTTCAAGAGCCATTAATATTTAAGAAGGAAATTGTCAGTGTATATTTGTAACTGCATTTTGCGGTAGTCTGATATTCTGTCGCTACCCCATTGCATTTGGGCTAGAAACCATGTTAATATTCACTTTAAAAAAAATATCTGTCCATTAAACAGCTGTTTCAAACTTAAAGCTTCTGCCATATGTGCAGTGTAGTGGAAGAAGTGGAGTTTCTTTTCTTAGTTTAGTCATGTTGATGTTTTTATTCACATTAAATTTCAAAAAATATTGCACAAAAATTTGAAAATCACATTTAAAGTTGGGGTGATACTTGAAGCAGAACAGACTTCTGCTAATATTACTTCTGTAGTGTTTTGTATCAGAAGACCAAACAGTGCTTTTGACATAGAGCAGCCAGTAGGACACACTGGTTCATATTTTGTATTTCTTTTTTGGTTTGATATCGTATGCTAAATATGTACCTCTGCCATGCAGCTGTTCTCTAGCGTGCATACACTGGTGAAAATGTAGAAAAAGCTATAATTTAAAACAGAGTATAGCAGCTTTACTGGAAGGAAGGATCTTACAGAAAAGAATTCCATTTGGACAAATTGTAGCAATATGGAGGCATTTCCAGATAGGGATGATGGAGGGGAACACTGGCATCACTGACATAAAAAATACAGATTTTATTTTCCTGCCTCTGCAGAGCTCATTCAGGAAATGTCCCAAGCAGCATCTAAAAA
>VZTU01027262.1:0-12666 GCA_013400835.1 Zapornia atra | reverse complement strand
CCCCCCCCCCCAATTGATATGATGTGATCTGAACTGTTTCATCCTTATCTGTTAGCTAATGTTCACAAACCTCAACTGGGACCAATTTTTCTTTTTCATCATACCTAGAAGAGTGAAACAGAAGGAGAAGAAAGCATACAAAGTTACCTCTGTAGATACCATGTTGTTTTAAGTATGCCTTATTTTATTGAACAGGTTTTATACTTCAATGTTTAAAAGTGTACACACAATATCTTGTGATGTAATGGAGCACAAATGATGCAGCACATCATGTCTACTGGTGTTAGTGAATTAACTATTTCCAGTAATGCACATCTTAATATGAATGCTAATTAGAATGATGCATTTCTGCTTAGATTTTTATTTTTTAAAATAGCTGTTGCAAGGATGGGTCTGTTGACCATGCCCGTGTGCTATTAAAAATACGCTTTGGTCTGGACTTCTCTTTCTAATCTCTGGGCATTTTCTCCTGTGAGTAGGATTGAAATTGGATCTGGAATAATACTTGAAACTTCTTTTAACAGCAGCAGTGTGTTTTCTGTCTTTTAGTATTATTAACAATGTTCTGTTGCTTCTGTATTTGTATTTTATGTTTAGATTTTTTTTTTTTTCAATGATTATTGTATCTTCTCAGGACAACCATTCCCAGCTGGTTTTGATCTCATTTTCATCTCTGGCTGTGCATGTAGCAAACTGAGTGCAGTTGTGGAGATCAAGCCTTTGCACATTATATGCAGAAATGTGCTTTGCATTCTCATTCACCACTTCCCACACCCCAGATGGGCTTTCAGCATAGACTTGTCACTGTGCTAGTGTTCAAGCCTCTTGTGCTGATTTTTTTTGTTGGTCAAGAAGAAGGTGTCTGCAGTACTATGTTCAACCTTGCTTGCACTTGCTCAAGTTATGTTTATATAGGGATGTATTACATGACTTTATGAAAAAAAATCCCCACAACAGTGGGAAACACAGACAGCAAAACTCATGTACTTAACATCTAAACTACCTGTGCAGTAGGGGTTCTTCAAATTCCTTTTATAAACCCTCTTCCTTTTCCCTGTTACAGATCATTAATCTGCCTTTCTATGCATAAAGGGTTGTGGTAGTGCAATGGAATGAAGGGATTTTTTTCTGTCACTTATATTGTACCAGGGAGAGATGAGAAATTAACTTGCGGATGGGGAGGGTGAATAAATCCTGATCTTTATATGCTCTTAAGTAAGTAAGAGTATCTGTCATGGGTATTACATACTCTATACATTAGACCTTTTTAAATGTATGGTTACCAGGTGATAGTTAATGTGATAAATGTATGAACTATGCTTGGTGTAATTGTTTAAATACTGTAAAGGTGCAGCATATTTTTAACCTGTCTAAAGCACACCCCCACCTCCTTTATAAGAGACATTTGGAAGCTGAGCATGAAACGTGGTAGAATAGATGTTGTGAAAACTGAGGTGATTATGGTAGGGTTTGACATAGTGGTGAACAAGGTATGTAGTCTCTCTCTTTGAGCAAGTTCTTTTATAAAGAAGGTGGAGAGTAGTTCTTCCAGTTCTCTTTTGTGATTTATTTTTTTCCTGAACTAAGAAGTTATTAATTAAAAAAAAAAAGCTGTTCACTGAAGTTGTCTGTCTGTGTTTCTTCTGTGGCACATTCTCTTGCCACAGAACTGGATGCATGCAATGCTTTCTGATGTTTGGTCAAGCCACTAGTTATTTGGGTGTTGAGATTTTACAACTAAATACCATTCTTGAACTTGTAGTAACTGAAAATGACATGAATTTTTTGGTAATTCCGAGAAACTCTCTTAAACTTTCTTATGTGTTAGATGATACCACAAAGGATCATCAATATCTCTACAGGATTTCTAACTAATGATAGAAGCAAAAACCTGGTAAATAGAATCCATGTTTATCAACAAGCCAACTTCAAGGTGCTAGGACATAAACAAGTTCATTACTTTAAGAAGGTGGATACTAGTTCAGTTTCTTGCAACACTGTAAACACTGAAGTGAGAGCATGGTACCACTACTGATGTAACAGCAGACTAGGGAAAGATGATTGGTGTGTTGTGTCCACCTTCACAATGACCTGATTTGTATTTGGTAAGATTTCGGGTGGCTGCTATGAACTTTTAGAACTGTAGGACTTTTTCTGAATACTTCTCCCTTGCTGAGTACATAGGAGGACGTGCCTGCTCCCCGGTCTGTCTGATGTGGAAGGCAGTGGTGCCAGGACTGTTAAGCTCCAGATTGCAGTTTAGCATCCCAGGATTTTTGCGCTGCTGCCATTCCCAGTTGAAGCTGGATATCCTTTCATGTTTTAACTAGTCTATATTGCTGTTCTTAAACCAGCTGTCATTTGCTTTTCAGACTGAGAGAAATTCAAACTCATTATTAAATAATCTAACAGTGAAAATCCTATGTTGTTCTGTACACCATAAAGCCAAGCTGGTAGACCTTGAAGTTTGCAATGGTTTTTGCTTGCGCTGTGCTTACATTGGTGGGTTTAGGTGGTTTATAGTCTTGTTATGTCAACAAATGACTTGCAACTAATTGAGTTTGAGGAAGCTGCCGATTTTGAATTCATGCCCAATGCAGTGAAGGGCTCAGGCACAGCATAAGCTCTTCCAAGCACTTCCTCTGTAAAGAATAAAGAAATGGTACCATGACTGTGAGAGAGGGCATACGGTGTATGGCCTTTTGCAGGTGGAATGGCTGACAGCCTTCTAATCTCAACAGCTAGTGTTAATCCAAGACCATGTCTCACGTATTTGAGTTGGCAATTGTGTGTTTAAGCTCTGATAGCGTTTTTCTTGCATTTAATAGAAAAATCATGGTATGCTCTGCTGAAGGATAATCATTCTCAAGTCATTCTGCAAACAAAATACATCCATTTTGTATCAATTCCTAGTTTTCAGTAGAACTGTACTGCAGATGGCTTAGCCTACAGCAAGAGCTTAGGGAAATAAGTTGATTCACGTAAAAGGAGTTAGGCATTTGAGGAGAGAATGCTCAACTCTGAATTATGCTCTGAAAAATCTGGTTTCTTGTGGCCTCTTAGAAATTTCTGCTGGAAGGGGGCCTTACTTTGTACAGTCTGCCCTCTAAAAATAAACCAAGAGTCACTGTGTTACTGGAAGTTAGGAGAAGGATCTCTTGGCTTTGAAAAGAATGTGTGGGGATTTTGCATTTTTTTCCACCTATTTTATCTAACATTCTTTCTGCATGATGTTTCAGAGCTGAAATACCACTTACACAATTCCAAGGAATAACTTCTGAAGAAAACTAATTATACTATTTCCCACAGCAATGCTTAATATGCAAAGATTGCTTCTAAATCTGCTTTTCAGGTCATCCTTCTCTTCTTCACACTACCATTTTGACTTTCAATGAGGTAATTTCACCCTTAAGCTCATTAGTTTCCATAGGAAATGAATTATAAAAAATGCTAAGTGTGCCATATGAGGTTTAACATCAAAGAAATTTCTAGACAGACCATGAATATATGTTGCAGCTATATTTGGTCTCTGTTGGGTATTCTTTCCAGTGCTGCTGAGTTTCAGTTGCTTGCTTTCGTTAGGTAAGTGTTGGCTTAGAACTTCTCTTTTTTTCCCCCCCTTGCAATCCAAATTAATGTTTAATTGTTTAGAATAGAATCTAGTAGCTGACTGGACTATTTGAGTCAGATGTGTTTTCTGATGGCTCATGTGCCCTTCTCATGGAAAAAGCCCACACCCAGTTATGAGTAGGATGCTTTGTAACCAGCTGCTCTTAAAAAATGAGTTCTGAAAGGAAATCTCAATTCATGTTTCTGCTCAGAAGCTACAGATGGATATTTTTCTTGCTGAATGCTACTCTGAGTCCTTGAATTTGGGATGCTTTAGCTGCGTGTTAAATCTCGGGGGTTTTTTTCCCCATTGACTCTCCATTCTCAACCGTTTTAACTACCTGACAGTAGGAAATGTAGCACACAGGATCCTTGTCAACTTGTATAGCTTCAAACTTCTCTTTTGGAACTCTCAGCAATGGAAAAATAGGGAAATGAGGGTATTTTTGTCCTGTTCAAGCCACCTAACACACTGGTTTGTGGGATTGCCTAATACATTCTAAAATAATAATTTAAAAAGTGGACATGATTCACATCCAGTCTTACTTAAAGGAATACTCCTGGTTTTTAGCTCCATAACTTTTTTTTTCCCTTGTGCAATTGTGATTGAAATTATTTTCCTCCTCTTCAGCAGGTATTTAGCATGCTTATCCCACTTGCTGCTTAGTTACAGGATGCAAAATAGCACAGAAAAGTGATGGCAATACAGCAAAGGTAAAACTGAATCCCCAGCCCAGCTGTCATTAAAAAGTTGGCAGCACAGCTCTCAGAAGTAATAGCTGTTAGGAACAAGATAAATGCCATAAGTAAAACTATTTAGAAACTAATCCTAGTCAATATTTACAGCTGAGAGTATTAGAGCACTTTATTCCGCCCGGAGCTTTTAGAATTTCTTAAATTTGCACTTAACTTTGAGGAGGATGGGTGGAAGCGCTCTCTGTTCCTGGGGGAAAAGAGGAGACTATCAAAACAGTTCTTTAGCTGTAAGAGGAGGAAAAATCTTTGATAAATTATTTGAAGGTACAAAATAAAACAAGTGCCTTTTTAGCATCGAGTTGTGATCTGCCTAAAGAAAATAGCAACTTCCACAGGTAAATCAGGAACTGAAGCTCAAGAGTGAGGGCAGGGTCCTTGTGTACCTGCAGCAGGCATGAATTGCACTGGCTGCAGTATCTTCCTGTAGCGGAAGACATCCATCACCTCATAGAATCATAGACTGGTTTGGATGGGAAGGGATCTTAAAGGTCATCAAGTCCAACCCCCTGCCATGGGCAGGCACACCCTCCACTAGACCAGGCTGGTCAAGGTGCCATCCAACTCTCCAGGGATGGGGCAACCTGCTCCAGTGCCTCACCACCCTTGTAGGGTTTGGCACATCAGCCATACCTGTGCTGAGGGTAAGCACCACTGCTTAATATTGCATCTTAAAGGGAGAGCCCCTCTCAACGTAGATGTGTATCTTGTCCAGGCTGACATGTGATACCTGATTCAGTGCCTCAGGCAACTGGCTGTATGCTGCTCCAGCCAGCAGCGCTGGAAGAGGCACCCGTGTTGGTAAGTAGGACGTAAAAGGAAATCCAAACTCCCCCAGAAACCAGCCTCTGGCCTCTGCCTGCACAGCTTTAGGGATGGCTGTTCTTCGGTGGCACAGGTACTAGAGGAAGTGGGTGTAAACACCAACCACCTCATCATCTCACTAGGTTCCCAAGGAGAAATCAAACAGGATCTGATCCTTGGGTGCCTGCTGATGGAATGATGCAGCAGCTTTTGTGCTCCTGCCAGTGCAGCAAGTGATAATGGGCTTGCTGTGCTGGGATGTGCCACACGATGTGCTGGTGTGCTGAGGCACTGCCCACACAGCTCAGGCTTTCAGCAAGGGAAACAAAGTGAGTGTCATTACAGTGTAGACATTAATAGTTAAACAAGCTTTTATTGAAAAAGCCACTTTTTCCAGCCCTTCAAATGTAGCTATTGTCAATAACAGAACACAAGTACTTTTCAAAAGTAGATTTTAGTACTTCAATCTCTAGAAATATAATAAGTAATGGAACATTGACTCTGCAATACAATGTATGTGAATTCAATGCAGTGGAAGTTGTTATTAGAATACTGAAAATTCTAAATATTTTCTTAAGTCATAAATATATTAGCTCTTCCCTTTGAATCATGTAGCATTAATTAAAAAAAAAGGCAAAACAAAACCAACAGCAAAAAAATTGGAGCCCAACTTTTGTGCTTCAAAACTACTCAACCTGGTCTGGTGATACCACATGTGGAGATGTGTTTGCTGCTCATGTTTGAGCCAACTGCTTAAAGGGCTTATATGGTTTCACTTCCAGAAGTGTGTCTGTGCTACCAGACACAAGGCTTCTATGTCTACGTAGGCAACACACACACAAAATACAAGGCAAAACCTACCGTCTTGTGTTGCATGTCTCAGACATTGAGAGGTGGCAAAGAGAAGCTGTAATAGCAGGTGAAATCATAAATAATTCAGCTAAACATTTCAGGAATCAGACTTAAATGCCTTCACATAGAAGGATTAAGATGACGCACACTGTAGCTAATACAGGGGAAGACTTGTAGGGCGGATTTCTTTCTGACACCTGTTTTATGCCATACTATTGCTTTAAAACAATGTGCTGTGTCAGCTGCAAAAACACAGCTTCGTGGGGAATTTCATTCAAGAAAGCAAAACACTTTGAAGCTGTGGGCTGAACATGCAGGAGTCTCTTGCAAAGACAGGAAAGTATCACCAGGAAGCAATTACAATACTGAGGGGGTTATTAAAGGCAATAGGACTAGCAGGCGTCCCTTTGGTTCAGTGTTCCATCCACTGCCCTGGATTGCAGTGCAGGAGG
Source organism: Zapornia atra (assembly GCA_013400835.1). Taxonomy (NCBI): domain Eukaryota; kingdom Metazoa; phylum Chordata; class Aves; order Gruiformes; family Rallidae; genus Zapornia; species Zapornia atra. The sequence continues at coordinate 6,196 of VZTU01027262.1, read as the reverse complement.
CACAGACACTTGGTAGTTCATTTCTAAAGTGAGCACCCAAAGTTTGCCTCACTTAACTTTGTCTTTTAAGACTTGCCTGCTAAAGGAAGGGAAAGGGTTCTCTAGACAATGTGCGTTACCAGCAATAAATAGCTGGTGGGTACAGGACCAGAGCAGCTGCAGATATCCAAGTGTTGGATGCTGAAGACTATTCCTAGCATTTCAGTGTTTTTGTACACGTGGCCCTGTTGCCATGAGGAGTCACTTAAAAATGTAGAGGACTGAGGTGTTTTAAGCCTATGTAGATCTGACATAGATAAAGCTACATCAGACTTTTATAGAACTAGCAGCTGGTATTGGGTTGCTCAGCTTGTCTGTACTCTTCTCTAAATGCTTAGGATATGAGATAATCATGGTCTTTAATATTAGAGATGATAATGCTTGGCAAACTGTGCTAGAGTGCAGAAGTTATGAAATGCTTAAAATTAAGTTTACAAAACTGTACACACAAACATGCATGATTGAATTCTTAGCCTTGGCTTGGCAAGGCTTGGATTGTACAGGCGTAGCTCTAAACAGCATTCAACTCATAGCTCCCATTAGAAGGACTCAAGTGATACTGCAGTGACAGATTGATTTACACTTCATATATAAACCATGACGTACCCATCTCAGATGATTTTCATTTCCCATTCCAGAAAAGGCTTTCTGCAGTCCGAAGTACCTTTTCAGAGGATGCTTTCTCATATAAACCACACCAAATTTCATGCAGAAGAATAGAGATGAGGTTAGTGAGCATAAGGGAAGATGGCACTTGCGCTGTGCTATGGGTATGTATAGACATAATCCCAACAGGTGGGAAGCAAAGACCTCTCTTGACAAACTCGCATCCATCTATGACTGCCACGCTGAAGTACTTCAGCTCCTGCTCTGATCACGCCCCTGTTGCCTCTGGCTTTGTGAATTGATGTTTCAATCATTCTGAGGGCATCACGGGACTGAAGCTTGGCATAGCGTAGGAGCAGCTAAGGTATCACCGTTCTCTGAGGTCTCAGCAGTATTAGTATCTACAGCTGAGGAACCCTGCTGGTCCCTGGAGGAGGTGGGGGTCTTCATGTGACCTTTGTACAAACCAGGGGATTTTGCCCAAAGTGGAAGGTTTGATGTGAAGCTGGCAGAACTGGTCCCCTCTGCAGCCAGAATCACTGGCTGTTTGTCTGGCACTGCTGGAGCATACACAGCACTTTGCTCTGGCAGATGATCTCCACATTGGCTCAGATGCTCTGCTAGGACCAGAGGCTGCTGATCATCTCCTTCTTCAGAAATAACAAAAACCGGTTTGGTTTTGTCTGTTTCTACCATAAGCTCCTTTGTTTTCGAACCATTGACCAAGTTGATTTTCAGTGGGTTGGAGCTCTCTAGAAGAGTTTTGGGGCTTTGGCTGTTAACTGGAGATGCTGCTCCTAGATGTCCTGAGGTATCCAAGGACCTCATGCGTTTGCTGTCAGGGGAACTGGCTACAAATCCAAAATAAGGGTTCCCAAACCTGGACTTCTTCAAATTGCAGGAGTTGAGCTTCCGCTGCCTTTGTGCAGACAGCGTGAGGGGGTAGGAGGCGTTACTAGCAGATGAGTCGGAGTAAATGGTCTCTGATGCTCCCTCTATCTCAGTGGCTGAGATTACCTTTCTGGTTGGGACACCTTGGGATCTTGCAGATGTAGGAAAACCCTGCACAAAATGATAATAAATGAGTAGAGACACCATGCAAAGCAGCTGTCTTGAGAATCTTTGATCCAAGGGAACTAAAAGCTAAAATTCTTTGTCATAATTAGAGGTGTGATGCATTCTTTAGCAAAACCCTATGTTACTACCTTAAAAAAAATAAAAGGAAGAAACATCCTCTATTACCTTTGTAACAAGCTGTTGGTTTGATGATTACAGTCAGGGAGACCTAGATATCCCTCCCACACCTACGGATTCCTTGCAATGTAATAGCAATATGTCAGTTGAAATGGGTTTAAGGTTAGGAAAGAAGGTACCTGTCAGAACATTCAATGAGATAATGTAGTCTGAAGGCAGTTTTTAAATGTTTTTCTGGAGCGGGGATCATTTCTAAACCAGGTGCTAACTGCTGGGAAATGCAGCTGCTTAGTACTTCAGGAAAGCCTGAATGAATTAGAGTTAGATGAAAGATGTTCCCATATACCAAGCAAGATGGACTGAAGCGTGTATCACGTTTGCTGGTTGGAAAGGCAAAGCGGTAGAGCCAGGGGAAAAAAAATGGGTCCCATCAGCAAGGAGCTGAGGGTGCTGGGGCACAGACCCCAACCACCACGTCCTCCCCTCCTTGCAAGACTTACACTGTTGTCAACCAGCTTTGTGAAGGGACTGTTGGTGGTCCAGCTGCACCATTTTTTCTGTAGCTGTGGTATCGGAGCCAGGAAGTCGTGGAAAGTGCGGGCACTCCACGTGCGTTGTCTGGGACAGTGATTCTCCAGCTGGACGTTCCCCTTCTCGGCAGCATCTGCTCCTGCGGCCGTGTGATTAGAAGTCAGCCAGTCAGACACAGAGGCCGGGCTTGTGACACTTCTCTTTAGGTTTTTGTCCTGAAAAGAGTAAATAAAGATCATTTATAGCATCTTTCATCAGGGGGTTTCTGACACGCTTTCAGTGCAAGAGACCGATTCCTTTGTCCTCAGGACAAGACACAGGAACGCAGCTTCTCCCCGTTGCTCTCCCAGCGTGCTGCCTGAAGATCACTGGCTCCCCTGGATGACAGTCTTACCTTGCTTCCCTGATCTCAGGTTTAATACTGAAGTGGGACGCTTCAGTTAAATCAGAAATAAAGTCCTACCACACTCACTAACTAAATCCATCAGACATCTACAGCTTTGTTTTACTTGAGATACTTGGCAGATCAGAGGAGTAAACTTCACTGAGTAAACCATAGTTCTTCCACTCTGCTTGGCTCTTGGAAGGCTCCAGGTGTGTCTGTCTGGGGAAACAAAACTTCAAGGGGGATGGGGGCTGCTGAAAGAAATCCAGAAGTAGGCAACAAGAGAATCAGAAGGCTCAAAAACACATGACTCAGGAGCGGGGGTTAAAGTAAGTGGTGCTCTTTATCCTATGTTGGGGGAGAATTCAGAAAATAAAAAGAATCTTTAAAAAGGAGAAAAGGGATAATCTGTTCTTGGTGTCTGTGGTGAATAGAACAAGAAGCACAAGACCCAGATTGGAGCCAGGGGGATTTTAATTTCACGTAAGAAATGCTTTGCAGGTGGAAAATGTGCTTTAGCAGTAGAACAAGGCGTCCAGACAGTTGTAAAATTGACATCATCAGAAGGTGAGACCACATTAAAGCATTGTCACCAGCTCTGTGTATAAGCAGAGTTGATCTGACATGGGAATGAACTATAGATGACTAATAAAGATCTCTGCCATACTCACTTGATATGTTCTGAAGTTGCATTTTAAAAAAATCACAATTTAAAATCAATGTGGGTTTAGATCCAGAAAGTCAGAAAAATCCCCGACTTCCTTATGAATCTCTTAATTCTTACTAATACTTCACCTGTTATTTATGTAAGCCTCCTGTTCCAGAACTCTACGTGTATTTTTAATTTTCAACTGTGCAAATACAATTGCCATGAGAAGAATGCAAAATCCACATTCCCAAAGTTTGCATAGTCCTTAAAGAGGGTCTGAAATAAATCACACAGTGTCCCAGATTTAAAAGTCCTGAGAAACCAGAAACTTGTAATTTGTTTTTTTCCAAGAAACTGAACCTCTCAAGTTTATGCAAATCAAAGAAACTCTTCAGTTAAAATGTGATATTGGGAATGGATGGGCAGAGAGGCAAGAAATTAGCTACTGCAGCAGGGAAAAAAAACTCTAGTAGGAAGCTGGGAGAGGCATCAGGCTCTGGATATGTTTGTTTCAATATTAAGCTCTTCATCTCAGATTTGGTTAAAGTAACAGTCTCTATTTGTAAACTTGTAAGCCAGCTGTCTTCTCCTCAGAAGCCTCTTCAGGCTGCCTTAGGATTTGCTATTCTAATATTATTAGAAGAATCTCCAGTTGGTGTAAAAGCTAGCCACTGGTTTGGAGAGAGATATACTGAAAGTAACTGTGAAGGTGAATAATGTATTTTTTAGATATGTTTTTTTAAATGCTTTGGCAAAAACTGTTCCTTAAACCTCTTTACTCAGCACTCAAACCTTCATGTCTGAAACCCATGATGCCTGAAAGGCACCCAGAGGCCACAGTTCTAAGTCAGCCAAAGGCTGAATGATGACTTAAACCAAATGGGACCTGGAAACTGAAGCCTCGAATCATTGAATCACCATGGCTCTCCTGGAGGACACCCCCAAAACCATCTGAAAGCCACCCTGCCCTCTGTTTCCTCCCACTAGGCCACGTACCCACAGAGATGTGTGTCTGCTCTCCTAGCTCTTGCCTCCTGATGGGGATTGATTTATTTTTTTTCCAAATGGGACTTTAAAATGCAAAAGCCAGTTTATCACTGGCTCCTGCCCAGCAGAGCTGAGCCTCACAATTCCAGGGGGGCACCAGACCAAGCCTCCAGTCACCATTTCTCAGTAAAAACATTTGGATAATTTCTTTAATGAAAGCTCCTTACAGCTTGCTTTGTTTAGTCAAGCATTTTGGGTGAGGTGAGCCTGGGAGCATTGGTTACTGTACCGTGAAGGCTCAGGATTTCACACATCTTTTCACATGAGGGTAACTTCTTAACTCCTGCCAAGAAAGTGGCTACGCTCCAGTGGAGAACTCATCCCACTTGCCTAGTGCTGGGCCATGAAAGCTCCGTGCCATGCCCTCTGCAGGGCTCAGAGGCAAAAATCAGGAGCTGGCTGGCCAGCTGCATTTTATGCCCTAAAACCCACACATTTAGAAATTAAACCATACACACCAATGTTTCTAACATCCAGTAACCCTGAGTAACGCAAGTGGCCTGAGGAGATCCCATTTGGGTGTAAGGTTTGTAATTAGCCTGCTGTGCTCAATTTCCACCCTGCTTAGAGAAGATTGTTTGCAGCTCTGAAAAAGCACCTGTGCTTTTAAGGAGGCCCTTTCAGCCTCCCTGCTCTGTAAGGGATGGGGTTGAGGGTATTGACCTGCTTGTGTGCAGTGGCTGCCCCCTGAGTTGGAGATGCCCCCTGAGTTGGAGATGCCCCCTGAGTTGATGTGTGGTAAGTCGCTTCAGTGTTGGGTTATGGTCACTTAGAACTAGTTTTGTGCTGTGTGTTTTTATATTGTGTCCTCTACTGGATTGCTTACAAAAGGGATGGCAGAGTAGGATTTTTGTGTTGAAGTATCAAAGCAGGGGAAAGAGGAAGGAAAGTGGGTTTCCTCCTGTCTAGCAGCTGTATGTGTGTGTGGCTGCCACCAGGTGAAGCTCTCTTCACTGGGAAGAAGGACTGAGCAGTGTGAGGGTACTTGGTCTGGGTGCCCATGCAGCCCAGTGCTTGGCAGGAGGTACTGTGTTTGGTCAAGGGAAGGCACTAGAGCTGCTTTCCCTCTTTCTGTTAACTGGTGGGAAAGCTTACTGTGTGTCATATGCCAGCATAGGAAAGCCCTGACCAGCCTGGCCTCCAGACTGGTTTCCTAACCAGGTGCAGATACAGAATGCTTCTGTTTTGTAAACTTTGATGAAAGTATTACATGGACTGTCCCTGGGTATGTGGGTTCCTTGGACTGGTATTTATCTTCTTGTGGGACAAGAGAGAGGGTACTGAAGAGGGGAGCACTGACCTGGGAAAGGCTCTAGCACTGACTTGTAATGGGTGTGCTTTGCCAGTCGCTACTCTGGGTCAAAGAGGTGGCAGACAAACCTGTGACTTCTTGGCTATCATCTAGTTCTAAACAAATAATTGACTGGGAGTGCAGGGAAAGAGTTAAAATAAAAGAGAGCTTGCTGAAATGATCCAGGTTCCTCTGTGTGTGTCTGAAAGGACCCCAATGCTCTCACTTGAAGAGCTTGATTTTTGGAGCGTACACTGTTAACGTTTACCACAGCCTGGTGAGACGGTTAAATAGTTTCTTGACAAGCTGAGGAGCTGAGTAACTTCCCCGGTCACTAGGCAGAGGTGGGCAGGAGCACATCTGACTCCTAGGTCCTTCTGTTGCTACAGGTGATGCTTTTAATGGAACATCATCTGTGTCAATGAACATATTTTCCTCCTCTACTCTGCCCTGG
>VZTU01027260.1:6006-29932 GCA_013400835.1 Zapornia atra | reverse complement strand
TTCTGTGATTCTGTGAAGTGTCTGCACTGGGTCCAGTCTTGTTCAAAATATATATCAATGACCTAGATGAAGGGACAGAGTGTACCATCCGCAAGTTTGCTGATGATACAACACCGGGAGGAGTGGCTGGGACATCAGGAGACTGCATTGCCATTCAGTGAGACCTGGAATAACTAGAGAGTCGGGAAGAGAGGATCGCAATTAAATGCAACAAAGGCAAGTGTAGAGTACTGTACCTACAGAGGAATAATACCTCGCACCAGTACAGGTTAGGGGTTGACCTGCGGGGAGCAGCTCTGTGGAGAAGAACCTCCGTCTCCTGGTGGACAACAAGCTTTTCATGAGCCAGCAATGTGCACTCATGGCCATTTATGAGGTTCAACTTTATGCGGTTCAACAAGGCTAAGTACCAGGTCCTACACTTTGGCACAATAACCCCAGGCAATGTTACAGGCTTGGGACAGATGGCTGGAGACCTCCCTGGAGGAAAGGGACCTGGGGGTGTTAGTTGACAGCCGGTTGAACATGAGCTGGCAGTGTGCTCAGGTGGCTAAGAAGGCCAACAGCATCCTGGCCTGTATCAGGAATAGTGTAACCAGCAGGAGTAGGGAAGTAATTGTTCCATTATACTCAGCTCTGGTAGGGCTGCATCTTGAGTACTGTGTTCAGTTTTGGGCCCCTCACTACCAGAAGGATGTTGAGATGCTGGAGTGCAACCAGAGAGCAACAAAGCTGGTGAAGGGTCTTGACCACAAGTCCTATGAGGAATGGCTGAGGGAGCTGGGGCTTTTTAGTCTTGAGAAAAGGAGGCTGAGGGGAGACCTTATCGCTCTCTACAACTACCTGCAAGGCAGTTGCAGAGATGCTGGGGTTGGTCTCTTCTCTTGGGTAACAAGTGATAAGAGGATAGGGAATGGCTTGGAATTGCGCCAGGGGAAATTTAGGTTAGGTATCAGGAAGAATTTCTTTCCTGAAAGGGTTGTCAAACATTGGAACAGGTTGCCCAGGGAATTGGTGAAGTCACCATCCCTGGAGGAATTTAAAAGGTGTGTGGATGAAGTCCTTAAAGACATGATCAAGAGGTGGACTAGTCAGGGTTAGGCTGTGGTTGGATTCGGTGATCTAAAGGGTCTCTTCCAACCCAGGCAATTCTATTGATTCTATGATTCCATCCAGAACACATATATCTTCTTGTCTCAGTCCAGACACATGGTAAGACTGGATCTGCTCTAGCCTCCCAAGTTACCTCTTTGCTCACTTATCCACTGTACCAGCTCACTTCATTAGTGCTGATTTTCTACCTTTTCTTTGTCCATCACTGTTTCTTCCCACATTTCATCTGCTGTCTAACTTCACTGTAAGACTACCACATAAATGCTTTTGCCTTTTCTAGGAAAAAACTGAGAAATAGAATAAGAAAAAAACAGAGAGGGCTCGGGGGTTATTGATCCTAGTCTCCTATGCTGCAAGCAGCCACTTTAGGTCTTTCCTAGGGTAGCACAGAGAAGAGCAGACATTTCCTAGTTACTGATAGCTGAAAACTTTCTCTCTCAAGCTCATATTGCCTCAGTTTGGTCAACTTAGCATAGGTATAGTTTAGAAGATGAGCATGTGTTTCAGTAAATACATAATTTCATGTTAAATATGGCTATCTTCCCTACATTCAGGGAATTTTCACTTAGCATCCCAGCTCTCAAAAGCATCTTACCTTTGTTCTTTTACCTTAATTGACCAGCAATTTCTAATCCAACTTCACCAAGTGAAACTTTGCTCTATTTACCCTCTCTGTTATTTTGTTATTGCTTTGACTCCTCCAATTAAGGTATTTTTCAACTTTGGTCAGCTTGCAGTACACAGTGGAACACCTGTTCCACTTCCCTCCGGTGTTTCCATTTCAGTGACTGGAAAAGCAATCTCCAGCTGCATAGACATCCTTAATGCAGAAGCATTTGCTCTTTAGCTCTAAGGGCAGTAGCTGAGATAGATAGATGGAGATTATTTTCCAGTTCTTCTAGAGGGCACTCCCAGAAATACCTGCATTTGCTCCATGATGTTAACTAGAGAAAGTTTAAAAGAAAACACACCAGGAACAACCTCTACAGCAGGAAGAGACTGCATCTTTCCCTTTAGAAATCTTCTTGCTCTCATTACTGTAGCTTCAATTCAGGCTGCCTGAGAATGTGGAAGCCACTCACATTTGAGCTGCAATTGTACAAAAAAATCCTTACCAGCCCTTCTTTGAAATTAGGGGTCACAGCAGATGTTCTCAAGAGAGCTATCAGATGCTGTGTAAATTCTGGTTTGATTTACAGATCGTGCTGGCACAGTTCTGTCAGTGACATTACCTCCAGTTATCCTACACAATATTTAAGTCCAATAAAGCCTAATGAATGGAAAAAATATTCCAGCACTTATCGCTGCCTTGAAAAAATATAATATACAGATTTTACTCAATTTAGATCATTATAAGCCAACAAGTAACACAGGGAAAAAGTGAAAAAGACAAATGTTTGGAGAGGACAATGTCCTTATTACAGAAATTAAAGTATTTCCATCCAAGCCTGTTTTATTGTCTTTTCTACAAATACATCTCCTCATCAGAACATATGTTTATATTGAGAGTCATCAGAACACTGAGGTCTTGGCTATACAGACAGAAGTATTATGGGAAAGCTTGAGAGGTTAGCAGTGAAGTCCATGGACTACTGTAGTTGCTCATAAAGTATTGCAATTCTTAGACTCCCTGCATAGTCCTTTAGTTTTTTTCTTTTTGTTTATTGAATTTCTAGGAAAATTACCTAATGATATCTCTTTTTAAGAATTTTAATAGAGCAGAGAGTGTAGAAATTATGCAAGGTGTTAACCAATAGATGTTCATACCTGATTCTTTCTCCCATCTCCACTTCTAAAATATTTAGCAAAACCCCCTAAACATAAAGTCATGGTAGGAACGACTGGGAGAAGAAACAGCTTGAAGTCAAGGAAATAGTAGGCCAGAATTTTATCTCTTGTGTAGCAAAACATCTTCAGTAATGGAAATGAATTATGCCTATTTCTTTCACCCAGTAATCAACATCCAATGTTAGTCTCAAGAGCAGATGTTTTTCCTTCTATCTCAGTACAGAAAATCAAGTCCCTTTCCTGTTCCTCGATAGATAATCTGAAGTTCTGCAATGGAAAGAAGTTTAATGGATGGGAAAATTTAGACAAATGTTGTGATACAGAAAAGCTGGTTCATTCTTCTGATGATGATAGTACTACCCTCTGCAAACCATCCCATAGCTGCTGAGTGAGCAGCTAGATCAGCAGTATCAAACTAGGACAGAGGAATTTACCCTAAACTTTCCTGAACAAACTTGTGTGTAATTAAGCATAAATTCTTTCTTTTGTCAAAGTCAATGTTTGGTGGAAACTGAAAACTTTCCAGATTCTACAGATTTGGAGGTAAGATTTGTGGGGTCAAGAGTATCAGATTGCCTTGTGAAAGGGGTATGTCAGTGTTGGATAGAAGGTCTAGTCCTCCTAACTATCTCTCCACAGACAATTCAATCCAAGGTCATGTTCACAGTGACCATTCTGGGGAGCTTCTACCTCAGTTGAAGATGAGCTTATCCTTTCCCTGGCTTTCAATTTTTTTCCACTGAAATTAATGCCATAATAAAATCAGAACCATCTCCCCCGATCTTTAATAAAAGGGCATGAGCTCCAGCTGATTTCATATGCTTTTGAATTTCTTGTACATATCTTCCAAAAAAAACCCACCACACTTAAATATCTGATAATATCTGTTAAATACCTGTTAATTAATTAATTAATTGTGCTTCAGGATAGCGTACCTCATTTGTGATTCCTTTCTGGTCCACTCAGGCATGCTGGCAAATGGGTAGTCCGAAAGCATAGATCAAAGGTCAACGAAACATCTGCTTTCCTGGTCTTGTTATTACTAGCATGCTCTTTTCCAGTCTCTGTTGTTCTGAAAATCTTTCAAGCATATAATGGATAAAGTTCCCTCATATCTGAACCTTCAGCTCCAGCTGACACCTCAGTAATTTGTTTCCCATAGCAACTCATTCGGGATTCTTGACCTTGATGGAATGGCTAACGTGGCCACTCCTAACTCAGCTTCAACACTGCAGAGATACTGCAAGTAAACCATGAGAAGTGTATTTGTTTTACAGCGCTGATTTCTTTTGGTGTCTTTATTTTATTAACCCTGGTTTCCTCTATTTCAGCAGTAGTGTCCCATAGTACGAGCTCCTCCCAGATTTCTTTGTTTTTAAGAGAGATACACTTCATTGTTTTAGTTTAATAGGTTAATATCAAATCAAATGTAGCACTCAGAGCACCTGTGTTTTCTGAAAGAATGAGGGATGGCATCACTGCTTTTGTTTCAATTCAAACATCTCTGATGAGTTCTCTATAAGAAACATTGTTGGCTTTTCAGAGACAAGACGAGATATGAGCAATTCCAGCAGAGGCACTTCAGCTTAAGTATTTCTCAGGATGGGTGTAGTGGTATGTCAGTAGGATGAAGTTTGCATTCTCTGTTACTCCTTCATAAGAAAGTGTACCAACTATATAATTGGTGAGCAGTTTCTAAGCACTTTAAGTATCAATGCAAATTTGCCCTTGTCTTAAGCCATAATTTTAATGATGCCTTTTTAACACTAGCATTTCACCCCTTTTTTTTAATAGATAAAGGGTTTGTGGAGTGTAAAAAAATATAAGTTTATAAGTAAAACTTTGTTTTACCTGAAAATCTAGAACTGAAAATTGAAAGATTAAAAAAAGAAATTACCAGAAAATCAGAAATTTTCCATATAGAAATGCTCTAAGACAAATCATGAGTCAATCAGTCCATTGGACTGCAGTTCCTGATGTCAATGGAGCAGATTTTCTGTTTGAGTAGAGTACCCAAAATATATAGAGATGAAAATATAATAGATGATGACAGCTTAGATGAAAGGAATCATCAGAGTATCATGGGCAAAATTATTTGTCACGGAGCTTGGCCAACAGTGAGGAACAGGATATATAAGGTATTGGATATTTAACTTCCATAAAGCATAGAGGAGGGATTACTAAATTTAATAACTTTTTAAAATTCGAAAAAACCAAAACAAAAACCCAAAAAAACCACCCCACCAAAACCCAAACAAAAAAACCCCACAGATCTTTCTTATCAAGACATTGTTGAAAAAGAAGGGAAAAATGTAACTGAACATATCTTTCACATTACTTGTTTAGTTACTTCATTTGAAAAGAACTTGTATATTAAGCTGATTATAAAAAACAAATCTTTCTTTTTTAAAAGGAGGAGGGGGGAATGTTTGCATGTATCTGTGTGACACGGAACATATTGCCTCTTCAGAGCTGCTCCAGCATTCAGGGGCAGAAAGAAGAATTTGTGAGTATCAGGGCTGACTGAATCCTGGGTCCTACATTAATGGAAAATAAGGTTATCAGTGGTTAAACAACTGTTTCACTATGTAATCCTTATATTTTAATTTGATTCAAAAGTGCTTGTGAAAAGAAACCCAGACAAAAATATAAAGATAAAACTGAAAATAAAACCCCTCAATTCATCATACAATATCCATACCCATAGGAAAAAACAGTGGGCAGCCTGTGAACAGTAATAGTACTATAAACTACAGGCAGAACAGCTGGAATGAGAAATCAATATCTCAGCTAGAAAAGACAATGTGCAATAATTAAATTATGAGTAATTAATATATGATAGCTTGTATCTTACAAGTCTGCACTTTGGGAAATGCTGTGACTCTGCAAACAAAGCAACAGCAAGGCTTTCTGGGTCTTCCCTGTGCCATTGTTTAGCAAACAAAAGAGCCTCTGAGAGTGCAGAGCTTTCTGCCTACACAGCTAAGATGCCTATCCAGCTACATTTTTAAAGCTGACTTGCAAGTGGAATAACAAAATTCCATCATCTCTACACAATACCAATAATATTTATTTAGCACTTTTCAGTAGGGAGGAGTTCATGTTCATTGTATAAAATCAGGTCAGGAATTCATCTGATCTTACAACAGAGTAAATCAGAAGTAACCTGTTAAAATCTAATCAACTTAGAGCAGAATCAGCCATTGCCTTTCCATATTGACAGATCCCGATCAAGCAAAAGAATGAATGATTTTCTCCTGTACACTATGAATCAAGAACTCTTCAACCAAGAAAGGTGAAGCTGATTAAAAAGTGCTGTATTTTCCAACATGCCATACTTCAGATTAAATTAACAAATTAAAGCACAGACAGGAAAAATTTTGGTGTAACTTCTGTTTTATACATATATATCTAATGAGGTTCTACGTATTATCATTTTTTCCTTAAAAAAAAAAAGATAACAAAGAGACACAAGAGGGGTCAAAAGCATATCCAAGATTTTTAAGGAAGGTTTAGATTAGATATTAGGGGGAAGTTTTTTACAGAAAGAGTGGTGAGGTGCTGGAACAGGCTGCCCAGAGAAGTAGTGGATGCCCTGTCCCTGAGGGTGTTCAAGGCCAGGTTGGATGGGGCCCTGGGCAACCTTGTGTAGATCCAGGCCTGGAGGTTGGTGGCCCTGCCTGTGGCAGGGGGGTTGAAGCTCTATGATCCTTGGGGTCCCTTCCAACCCAGACCATTCTATGATTCTATGATTTCAGAGGAGATAATAGAAATGCGACCAAAGTCATGAGACCTATCCTTGCCTTTTGGCCAAAGGTTTTATCAAGAAGACACAAGGTATAATTGTCCATACCTCCAGACATACAAAATGGAAATCGAATGCAACTGCCTTGCTAGCACCTGTCTCTGTCATGAATTGCAACTCCATCTCATCTTTCTTTCAAATCAATGAGGCAAGTATTTGTACAGATTTTTTGAATCTACAAATCCATTCTGGAAGCCTCTGCTTTGGCAGTGGAACGCTATGCAAAAAGAAGGTAGACAGATAATTATGAAGTTTAGGCTTCTCTGACACATTGGAGTGAAGGTTGAAAAGATCTGATAGTAATCTGCACATGCACCAGGGGACTATATACATGAGGAAAGAGAAAGGCTGTTGCAGCAAAAGGGTAAGGCTGCAACAAGAACAGATGCATATAGATGGGCTGTGAGGCTGTGACTATGAGTAAGCTTTGGGGTTTTTTTGTTACCAGCAAGATAGTGCAGGTCTGATCAACCTTTCAATGTGTGAAAACAAAATACACTTTGCGATGGAGCTAAGAAATTTCAGGAGGAGTGTACTATGCTGCTTTCATAACAGATTTTGGGTGTTATTGTATGAAAGCCCCAGTACCCCTAAATTATCTTAGTGTGGTATTATGACTGTAGTTATTGATCTGGTTTGAGACTATTAGTGAAGCAGACAATGATTCAGATTACCTAGCAACTAATATCAGACATGGACAGAGGAGTGAATTTATTGTGGATAGCTTACAATAGTTCAGATAATGTCAGGATATATACTGTCAGGTAAGCAAATTTTGCTAAATAACCCAACTCATTATTATTATTGTGATTATTGTTAATATCATTGTTATTGTTATTATTGTAGTGACTAGAGGTAATTGAGTCACAGCTTTGATAAGATGCTGTAAGGGAGGACCACATGCCCATAGGATGGTATTGTCCTTTTATAAGAGCATATTCTAAAGCAGCTCAGGTCCTATCTATAATTGTGCTTACAGACCCTGAGTTTCCAATATTCAGTGTGCTAAGGACTTTCAGAAACTGTCGTTTAATGTTACTTTTGGAGTAGTCGGGGACATTGCTGAAAAGCTCTCTGCCTGCAAGGAACTGGTATTGTATAAGATGTGTCTCATGTCTAGAGTCAAAGGGGAAAGAGAAAGGGATAAATGGTTGACTCAAGGACGTAGTGAAAATCAGGAGCAGAAAAAAAAAAATATCCTGTCTCCTAACTCTTGTTTGAATGCCTTGACAACTTTACTACACTGCTCCTCCATCACACTTTCTTCCAAAATAATACATGTGATGGACTGATTCATCAAGTCTGTTAATTAACTTGGGTCTGAATTGAGCAAATGCTTGGTTTTCCCAACTGAAAAATCCTATTCCAACAAAGGAGGACACTTTTGCTTTGGCCTTTATTTTGTATTACATTCCCCTGATTACTGTCAGTTCCATGTTATGATTGATTCTAAAAGGAGAAAAACAAACAATTTTTTTTCCTCATTCTGTTCTGGCTACTCAGCGTGCAGAAGGGATGTTGTTTTTTTCACTCTCAGCAAATCTTATAGCACTGCAAGATTAACCGGGCACAAGCTCTTTCACAAAATGATGCTACATGGAAACATATGCATATGTTCTGAAAAGCACCATGCCATTTACACAGTTCAAGTGGGTGCAGGTGAGAATTAAACAAACATCAGCTCTAAGCAGCTTCTCAGCTTTTCATACAGTTAGCAGATTGGCCTGTGGCATACAGAAAAGGCTATTGTTGCTTTTTAATCTCCTTTCAGCGTGGGGAGCTACTGTTCTCTCTACTGCACTGATAACACATAAATTGCTTATCCTCCACAGCAGCCTTCACCTGACCACTGACAGCAATCCACTCTTGCCAGGCTCCTGATTATCTCTTCCCACTTCTTTTTCAGTTTGTGTTGTGTTTAGCTTGAGAGATTTCTGTGGCCCCATACAGAAGGAGAATTAAAAAGGTCCTTTTTCCTTTTTCTTCCCCCCCACTCCTCTGCTTTCCTGTGAGATGAAAATCCATTGGGGGGGGGAAGGAAGAAAAATGTGGTGATGGTGCTAGCACACCAAGTAAAACTCCAATTCCAAATCATGTTGTGAAGTTCCATATGTGCTGTGAAATAATTAAAGGCCATGAAGAGGTGGCTAGACCAGATTCTCAGAAGTGCAACATGGACATTTCTCAAAATCCACCCCATGGCTTCTCGCTTGTCCAGCTGAATTTTCTGAAAAGTGAGCAAAAACCTCTCTTTTTTTACCCCTGGAGTTAAATCAGTATATCAGTATATATATACAGTAAGGTATAGATATGAACATTGTCTAGTCACCACAGAAGTCAATGAGACATCTGCACCTTGAATGCAGTGTAGCTATCTCATCCTCCAAACAAAAATGTGAGAATATGTGTAACAAAAGGTACTAAAAAAAAAAAAAAAGAGGCAAAGATTATTTATGAAGAACAAAGAACATAAAAATTTGATACATAAAGCTGCAGGAAAGCAAGCCCCCAGGTTTCTTTCTTCACTGTGAAAGAAAGAAATAGGAAAAAAATAAGTATACATTGAATAAAAGAAAACATTTGGAACTTGCTTTTTTTTTCCCCATGTGATTGAAGAGAATTAAGTCAATTAAGTGTAAAGAACTTACATGTTTTTTACTTAGGGAAACAAATCACAGGTGGAATCTCGCCAGGCACATTTGATTTACTAGTATTGATGAAACTCATGTAACTTCCTTAAAGCTAAGTATTCCTTAATATTAATTATTCCATCTCTGTCTTGTGATGTACAGTCATTGAAAATCTTCAAGATGCCTGCTAAATAAAATGATTTCTTCAGAAACTCTGATTCTGCACGGAAGGGACCTAACTTCATATTCTCAAGAGTTACTCCCTGTTTCCCCATCAAAGCTTTTTACGCAGCAGTCAGGGTCAGTGAAGCACAGACAGCTTAATGAAGGAGGAGTCTAAGGACAAGTTGAAAGACTGTCGTGGTTCAATCCCAGCTTGAAGCAAAGCACTATGCAGCTGCTTGCTTATCCCCTACCCACACACACACATAATTCCTTGCCAAGGGGATTGAGAGGAGAATGGGGAAAAAAAATAAAGTCATAGGTTGAGACACAGACAGTTTAATAGGATAAAAAGGAAGATAATAATAGACATAACATGTGATGCACGAGTCAGATACTCACCACATGATACAGAGGAAAAAAATAAATCTGATGCTCAGTCTGTTTCCAAGCACAGATCCAGTCATCCCACTGGCTTCCCTAGTTCTATCTGGAGCATGACATTTTGTGCTGGAAAATATCCCCTTGGCCAGTCTGGGTCAGCTCTCCTGGCTGTGCTCTCCCAGCTTCTTGTGCACATGCAGCAGGGTGTGAGAAGCTGAAAATTCTTTCAGTCAGTGTAGACACTGAAACTACCCAGCAATGACTGAAACCATCAGTGGGTTATCAACATTATTCTCATACTAAATCCAAAACACAGCACCATACCAGCTACTAGAAAGAAAATTATCTCAGCCAAAACCAAGACAAGGACTGATCCTGGGAACAGCTTATCTTCCTCCTTAAGATGAAAAGCAAAGATAAAATAGGACCTTAGTGGGGTAGGTCAGGGACAGACAAAGCTGTGTCCCAGCAAATGAGTATTCTCAGAGCTCTGTATTCTCTGCTTTCCGCCCCTGCAATTATTGCAAGTTTGTACTGAGGTGCTAACTCTGAGTGAAAGAGAAGGGTCGTGGCTCATCACCCAAGCAGTGGTGTAGGTTGTACAAAACCTTCTGTAGGAGATGATTCATCCTGACACCTATTTTAGAATGATGATATATTTTTCCAGAGATGTCCCGAGCACTTTACCAAGTGCCAATCTTGTTGCTTGGGATGACTTCAAACAAACTGAGTCAGACAAAAGTCAGCCTGGCTTCCAGAGAAGTATGACAAGGTCTGAACAGTGATAGCCTATCACGGAGAAGTGGATGGGGCATGACTGGAGCAAGTGTAGATGTGTATGACTGTGCCTGGGCAGGAGGGAGTAGGAAACTTGTCCCTGCCCCTTATGGGTCAGACCTAGACATCCTGGGACAACGTACCCTCCACCAGACTCCTCTGCAACATGAACTAAGTTCTGTATAGGTTATCCCAGGGCCCTGTGATTGCTAAGTGCCAATAGGCACTATCAGGTTGGGGAAGTAGAAGGTTTGGGCTCAGGGAAATCCAGACAGAAAACAATAATGGGGTTCTTATACCCTGTATGTAAATAAAGTAATGTCTCTGCTTTCCTTTTATCTGTTTCCAATGGTTAGCATCTGCTTCAAAATAATATGGCTTGCCACTCTTTGGGAGGAGAGAAGCATGGACCTCAGCTGACACCAAGAATGGCCATGTGCACTCATTTCCAGGGCACGCAAAGGCTGCAGGCTGTGCACAACCACAGTACTAATTTCCTGGGAATTATCTCACTGCTGTTTCTCATGAGACAGCTCAGCTTGTCTCCAGATACACTTAGATCATTCAGCAACTCCTGTCTAATTCATTGATCAGCAATGTCAGAGCTGGTGCCACCTAGGAGTGTGAAACCCGGTTTCTCAAAGCCAAAGCAGTGTGGGTGTGAGAGGTGTTTCTGTTGTGCCAGCAGAGGTGAGCAGGACTGGCTGAGGTCACACATCTTACAAAAACTAGAGGTGTGCCTAGGATTGCTGTACATTTGAGGCAACATGACCATACCAGTAAATCACCAGGTGGGATGCTCTGCCTGTGACTGAGTTTTCAAAAACCCAGTTAATAGGATGAAAAAGAATTTGTTTGTATTTTGACATGAAGATATGCTTGTAATCTGACAATGAAGAACTAACTCAATTAGTTATTTCCACGTCATCTGAGGAGCTGTCCATCTTCCTTCAGGAATGAACTGAAGGAAATGTTTATGACTGGACTTACCTTGCCCTTTGGTATACTAGTTAGGATGGTTTTATTTCTCTCTGACCTTGCTCCAAAAGCTGCAGCAGTGTGGATAGCTAAAGGATACTACCTTAACTAGCCATTATACACAATAGTGTAAATCTAGCCTCAAGTCCAAAATTTGTCCCAACTCCCCACATTTGGCTTTGTTTGGTTTCAGTTACCAGGCACCACTGAACTTGGTAATGAATAGAAATAATTTTTATTTAATAAAATTTGACTGTAATGTCTCTCTTCCATTTTTATTAATGACTTTTACAGTGTAGGAACACTTGGGGAAAATATTCTTTCATCTTCTCAGTTAATGTTTGTCTGTTGTTACAAAACACAGAAGTTGGATATATCTGCCAACCACTTTTTACCTGCAGCAAAGCCATAACAGGTCCTGCCTTCAATAATGTATTTGGCAACATCCAGTCATACAGCTCCATGTTGATATGATGATTTACAGAGTGCAAAGATAACTGAATCAAAAGCATCAGAATGATGTGTTTGAACAGATGATTTTAAAGAAAATACCTGTATTGTATTTCCTAACAAGGGGATAGTTTGGATTAAAATATATACCCCTAGGTTTGGGTTTATGTACTTTAACACCAAGGTAATAAACCAGAGATGTGGACTATGTAAATATATAGATCAGAGTTTACACTACTTTTATAATCTTGAGAAAGAAAATAAAGTCAATGGAAAGTTTTAAGATTCATTATAGTTCCCGTTGGGTCTTTTAGACAAATCAACCGACCTAAAAAAAATCTAAGGAATTATTCAGCATTTTTACCTGCTTTTCAATAAAATAGTTTGAAGCGATTATTGACTTAATTTTAAAATAGTCAAAAGTTTACAAAATTAAAAGATCTGAAGTTTTACACTGGGATTATGCAAAGAAAACTGCCTCATCCTAGAGGAAGTTTCCTAGTTTTTTAATTTATTTTTCAAAGTTGTGGGGACAAAATGTTTATGCAGAACAATTTTATACACATTTTTTGGGTTTTTTTTTTTTTTTTGTCTGCTCAAAATTAATATTTGAGTAACAACATATTCTGGTGAATATATCTCCCTGGTGTAAGGCCTGGAACGAACATCCTATGAGGAGCAGCTAAGGATGTCGGATTTGTCTAGTTTGCAGAAAAGAACGCTGAAGGGCCACCTCATTGCTGTCTGCAGCATCCTGAGGAGAGGAAGTGGAGAGGGAGGTACTGAGCTCTTCTTTCTGGTATCCAGTGACAGGATGCAAGGGAATAGTTCAAAGCTGTAGTAGGCAAGTTTCAGGATGATCATTAGGAAGCATTTCTTTACCCAGATGGTGGTCAAACACTGCTGCAGGCTTCCTAGAATGGTGGTCAATATACCAAGCCTATCAGTGTTTAACAGGCATTTTGACAATAACCTTAATAATATGCTTTAAATTTTAGTCAGCCCTGAAGTGGGTAGACAAGAGGATAATCCTGGAGGGTCCCTTCAAACTCAAATATCCTATCCTATCCTGTCCTATCCTATCCTACTCTTTGTTGTGAATGATTCTGTGAAATTGCAAAGATTGTACATATCTATGTAACTGCTAATCCATAGCACTTTACCAAATTCCTCAATATAATGTATTTCAAAACACAGGCTTTTGTGGAGTGATATCTTGTATTCTCAGCAGTGTCAGAATATTAAATAACTATTTCTTCAAATGTACTTTCTTCCAGAAAAATGTTAAAGAGCCTGTGTATGTACATTGTTCTGGTTTATTCTGGAAATACCCACTGTTTCTGCCAAGATTCATTGGAACAACAATTTAGTTTAATTTTGTGATAATATCACAGACAAGGAAAAAAAAATATTTATCTAAGCCCTTTTGTTGATGACATATAGGTTTCTACAAAAGCTGGAAAGTCATACCAATTTTATGATCAATTAAATGGGGTCTATCAAAAGGTAGTTAATTTTATGTTAGAAGTAGAGTAAGGTGATGCTATAATATTCTTGTATCTCTGATGATAGGAGGAAAAGATAACTCACTAGCTATTGAATGTTTCCAGATGTTCACATTTTTTATCATTGCTTATATTTCAGGTCTGTTCACTGTTTTGTTATTAAAGAAGTTGTTCTGGATAGTTAAATGTGCATTTATGCATGATCTCATGAATATTATGTATATCCAGGCCATTATGAAAATTAGCTATTCTCTTAATAGACAGAAGCTATCTTCTGCCCATTTGCAATGTGACCAACAATTAGATGTGTATCAGTGAAAATAATAGTTTCCTCGGACTTCCAGAGAAGATAACAGAAGTAAAAGGAATATAATGAGCCATAGATGTTTTTCTTAAAGATTGAATATGGTAAAGTTGAAAATGTAGTTCCTTTCACAAAACATCACTGAGATAGTATGCAAGAGGTGTAATTATATTATACTCTAAGAGAAGAAAAAGTCACCACAGTTCAGAAACTAGAATATAAGAGAAAAATACCAGGAAAATTAGATATAAGAGTGTTTTGTTGCAGCCTTACATACAGATTTAGGATTTACATAGAAGAAAATCTTGAAAGCTTGCAGCAAGTAATTATGAGAAAATATAGAATCATAGAATGGCCTGGAAAGGGACCTTAAAGATCGTTTAGTTCCAACGCCCCAGCCATGGGCAGAGATACCCTCCAGTAGCCCAAACTGCCTAAAGCCCTATCCAACCTGGCATTGAACACTTCCAGGGATGGAGCATCTACTTCTCTGGGAAACCTCTTCCAGTGCCTCACCACCCTCACAGTGAAGAATTTCTTGTAGCCAATCTAAATCTACCTTTCTTCATTTCAAGGGCCATTATCCCTTGTCCTATCACTACATGCCGTAGTAAACAGTCCCACTTCAGCTTTCCTGTAGTCCTATTTAGGTACTGGAAGGCTGTTATAGGGCGTCCCCAGAGCCTTCACTTCTCCACACTGAACAAGTCCAATCCTCTCAGCCTGTCTTCATAGAAGAGCTGCTTCAGCCCTCTGATCACCATAATGGCTCTCCTCTGGAGCGCTCTAACACCTCCATGTCTGTCTTGTACTAGGGTTTCACAAGAGCAGAATAGAGGTGGAGAATCACCTCCTAGCGATTCTTCTGGTTACAGTTTTTTTAATGCAGCCCAGCATATGATTGGCTTTCTGGGCTCATGTTGAGCTTTTCCTTCACCAATACCCCAAAGTCCTTTGGTCTGCTCTTAATCCATCCTCCCTACCTATAGATTGTGCTTGGGATTGTCCTGACCCAGCTGCAAGAACTTGGCACTTGGTCTTGTAGAACTTAATGAAATTTGCGTGCACAGACTCACATCTCAAGACTGTCAAGGTCCCTCTGGATGGTATCCCTTCCCTCTAGCAAGTCAACCATACCACACAGCTTGGTGGTGGCAATTTGCTGAGGGTGCACTCAACAAAGAAAACAGTGCCGGTCCCAGTACTGACAGCTGAAGAATGCCACTCATCACTGATATCCACTTGGACATTGAGATGTTGACTGTAGCCCTTTGATTTCAACCATCCAATCAATTTCTTATCCACTGAGTGATCCATCCATCAAATCCATGTCTCTCCAATTTAGAGACAAGGATGCTGTGCAGGATAGTGTCAAATGCTTTGCACAAGCCAAAGTAGATGACATCAGTTGCTGTTCCTTATCCATTAAGACTGTAACCCCATAGTAGAAGGCCACCAAATTGGTTAGGCATGATTTTCCCTTAGTCAAGGCATATTGGCTGTCACAAATCTTGTTTTCCGTCTGTCCTTCTAAATAGTATTTATCACTCATTCTGCCTCTTCTGAAAGCAAAGCTATTGTAGATAGTATCTGGTTAGTCTGAGTAGCCATTTAAATAGCCACATTCTATTAAGAATGTTGTTAATCTGTGTGTATCTAAGAAATTTTATATGGAAAGAATCCCAAATTTGATTGAATAAGTGAAAAAAAATATTATTTTTTACTAGTTCTGACAAAATGTGAAAGTTGCCTTGTAAGGTCATGTCATGTTCTTTATTCTCTGTCACGTGGGCCAGGGAACACAATCTTCCTAATTCAAATTCATTATACTTGTTAATTTTAATGGGTTGACTCTTTGTTTTTCTGAGACTCTCATAAGGTTTTTCATACTTTTCACTGAGGGGGCTTTCTACGTCTCTTATTAATCTTGTTGATTTTTTACATAGCTTCTTATTTTGATTTGTTATTCTGGAGAAATATTCCACCAGTGCCACATAGTACATTAGATGGGATCATACAGGATTATGCACTATGCAGAATACAGACAGGCACTGCAATATGATCTGGAATTTCTCAGTCTTGTTCTTGATGAATTCTAATATTATACTTGTATTTTTACTGCAACTGAACATTAAGCATACGTCTTCAGAGATGCCTTTGTCCCTTTTTCCATTTACTGTTGTTACTCTTGAATGTTGCAAGGTTTGGCAGGTGATTTAAGGGTTCCTTGTGCTTTGTTATTTGATGTTTTTCGGCACAGAATTTCATTTGCCACTAAGTAACCCATTTATGTAAGAGTAAGTCCCTCTGAAGCTCATCAGCAACTCTTTGTCCTTGACTAAGGCTGTAAGAATAATTAATATTTTGGTCTGGCTGCCAAACAAAAGCTGATTAGCATTTAAACAAGTATATAAATGTTTCATTGTTTCTTCCCAAAATGAAAACCTAGGATAAGCAGGTTACTGCACTTGACAAGACTCTCACTGAACCTCAAATTAAATACTCTGGTGCTCTCATAGTTTGAGGAGTCAAAGCAATCAAGCATTAGCTACTCAAAACTTCCTCATTAATCTCCAATAGCCCAGGAGATTGTGTTCCCAACTAAGACATGGAGAAGGGGACTTAGTTCCTGCAGACTGAAATGGCTTATAACCATTTGGTTATAAGGCAGACCAAAACAAACTTGTGCACAGATTTGAATTCTCCTTGTGGATGTTGTTCTACTTTTCTTTTTATGCACTTTTGATGGGAATTTAAAGCTGTTGCAGTTTAGCAGCCGAAATGCAGACATCACAGCATGCTTCCTGATACAAGATGTGATTGTGTCAATGGAGGTGTTACCCTTCAGCTTCCCACAGTTTACATTTTTGCTGAGATACACTTTGAGCCTGATCATTACCATACATAAAGTATTCATATTACTGTACTTTCTGTAAGGTAACTAGAATAGTTAGAGTATTTCACGTCCTTATCCCATGTTCTAACTACTGGCTTATTGGAAAGAAAAGTCAACAGTTAACAGCCTAACTCTTCAGACATGTTATCCAGACTGACCTAAACTGCATTTGACACAATTCTGAAAAAAGTCATAAAAAAGGAAAAATCTTATGCCATATGAAATTAAGATCATAAAAG
The DNA here is from genome assembly GCA_013400835.1 of Zapornia atra. Lineage (NCBI taxonomy): Eukaryota > Metazoa > Chordata > Aves > Gruiformes > Rallidae > Zapornia > Zapornia atra. The sequence continues at coordinate 12,901 of VZTU01027260.1, read as the reverse complement.
AAATATCTTTGTTCAACTCAAGCCTAATTTAAGATCTATTACAAGAAAATGTGCAAAAAACAGTGGTCCCTGGGCCTAATGATTTCCATATACTGATGGAGAAAGGTTTATTTATTTTCATGTATAGGTTTCCATGGGCCATCTAATTCCCTGAATGAAGATCATTACATTCTGAGAAATGCAAGTAAACATTTAAGAACTTTGATAATTATTTGCTTATGGTAGTTTAGTCAGAAACGTTTACATTTGCTGTATATGCAGAGTTTTACATGCAGTTCACTTCTGCCAATGACTGTAATGAGGTCAGAAGGGTTATTTGCTGACAGGAAAGAGCTCCTGCAGAACCAGGACCAAAGCTGAGGAGGGTGGTCCTGATTCTCTCAAGACATGTTCTGGGAAGGCTAAAAATGCTTTTAAAATAGCATATTTTCAGAGTGTATCAAATGTACTCTGAAAAATCTGAGATATTCATAAGGTGCTAGCTGTCACTTTCCATTTAGAAGAGCAGTTTGAATGGTTTTCTCTTGTAATCCAGTGGTGAGAGCACTGACCTGGGATGGGAGGCATCCATTAACCTTTCGCTTTCTTTTTTTGTTAAATGGGATTAATTCCCACCTCCCTCAGCTCCCAGCCATACTCACAGGTGGTGCCTGAGGGAGGAGGAACCCTGCAATTCTTATTATGCTGCTTCCTGGTAGAGGTTGAAAACGGTCAAGATCAACAGGCCTAAAATACATTGAGGAAGTATGACTGCATACCCTGGTAGCTGGAACGTTTACCTGAAAGAACAACAGAGGTAATCTCTCTCAAAAAAAAAAAAAATTAGAAACTCAAAGAAAATAGTTATAGGACAATTGGCTCAATAGCTCATGCAAATGGAAAAGTGTTTTTCAGTACTATTCATTCACACCTATCACTCCTTGGGAGTGCAAGCCCAGGCTTGCCTCATAGTAAATTCATCCAATGATCAGAGGGAGATCCTTAAAAGATACCTACCCAAATCTTTATGTCAACTATGATTTATGACCTTTGATACAACAGGTAGATGATCAGGTGAGATTTATTTTTTGCTATATACCAAGCCTTGGGGTTAGGAGTCTAAGCTCTTTGACACAGTCAGCCTTAGTCATTAGAAGAAAGCTATTTCAGTAATGAATTATTAGAACCCTGGGACTACTTTGGTCATGGTTCACCACCGTGGTCCACTGTGGACCTTAATCGTGTCTTACAATGTCAATATGTGCTTTATTTAAAGTTTGTATCATTTTAGACAGTCAGAAAGGATAAAACTCAACCCTGTGCAGCAGGCCAGAACATGGTCTATTCATCATGCTAGTCCCACATGAGTCCTTAAAATGCATTTTAACTGAGATGGAAGTGACACATAAAGCTTCTGTGAGGTCTTTTGCACACAGCTGGATTTCAGCTGTGAATAGAAAGGCACCAATTCACAAATAAGTTATTTGAAGGAAAATTTCACCATCAGTCATGAATAATTCCTCTAGCCTGACCTACAATATCTGAATTTTGTCTTTCAGGATAGTTTTGAGTAAGCAAATTTCATGGAAAATAGCAGAAGAAAATATTAAGAATGGAGTAGGGGGTCTTTTACATTCAATAATTGGTTCAATTAACTTAAAGCAAAAGAATTCAATAGCAGGCATCCAACTTCTGCATGATGGCCAGAAAATTAAATTCCTTTTATGTGCTCAAATCTCAACTCTTTTTCTCTGTGTTCCATTCCCTGTCTTTTCTCTGTTCTGCTAGGTAACTGCCAGAGCTCCACTAACAGGGAATCTATCTATTTGATTTTATATAATAATAAGAATGCTCAACCTAACCTACTCTATTCAAAAATATTTTTCTTTATAAAGGAGAAACATTTTTGTTTAGCTTATTGCACTAAGCTTACTTTAAATTTAAACAGGCACAAATTAAAAAAAACCAACATAATCATGTAACTTTTCAAAATAACAAATTGTATTTGAAAAAATTAAGAATCCATCAGAATTTTTTTTTCCATTTTCCATCACTTTTTGTGAGTTCATTGATCTTGAACTGTTTAACAAGCCTAATGATATCCAAGAAGATTATTGAAACTCTGCTCAGTTCTGGCTCTCAGTATTCAAAATAACATTGCTTTAAAACCCCCCCAAACAACAAACTAACAAGTGTTTTGAAGAAGATATATTAAACTAAACTCAACTATTTTCTACCCAACTTTTATGCAAATAGTACCTTTGTTTTGAGTATGCTGTTTTGCCAGGAAATTGATAAAAAGTGAGACATGTAAGTAAGCAAAACAAACACGCATTCTGAATGGAAGCATATTGGTAGCAATTTCATTTCTTTCTAGCTTTATGTATGACTCCTGGAATCCATCACATAAGATTAAACATGAACTTCAGTGTTCATATTTACTAGAATCTGAGGAGTCGATAATATTCTTTCTAGAAAAAATTATTATAGCCCAACCCAAATACTTGGGCTGTCTCAGTACTTTGTATTTATACGAATCTTCAAGCGTTAAAATGCCCTTGGGCAGAGATAACCTGTTGCTTCATGTCCATTTTCTCCACAGTTTCCCTCAAAGCACTTTACAGTTGACTATTTAACAGACACAGATGTACCTAGTATAACACAAGGGAGACACTACAGAATGCAGAAATTTAAAGTTAAGATTTCAGTAAGTAACATTTCTTCATACATGTCCACCACATAACAGTATGTGAAAAACAGTGTAATCAGCAAAGCAAACCCAGAACATCCAGAAATCTAAGAACTTAAGAGTCATAAACCAGAACTCTTCAGGTTTCAGCCACTCTATTATACCCCAATCCATGTGAGGTAGCAATCAATTCCTATCACAACCTCTAATGTACTTTTGAAGCTAAAATCATAAACCAAACGAAGTTCAATCTTTACGACCAGGTGTGCAAAGGCCAGCAGGCTGCTCCTGCCGCTACAGCTTTACTACACCACAGGAAATAAGTATACCAAGTCCATTAAAAGTTAAAAGACTCTCAGTGGATTAATGAATTATGGTGAATCATTTCATCCCTTATCAGTGCACAAGGACTATGCATACTTTTGTTTTTTAGTATAACTGTTCAGTGTATCAGCTAAGTGATATGCAGCAGGACTATTGTACTTAGTCTGGTATGTGGCTATAGATCTTCCTGCATTATTTTTTTTTTCCCCACAAGTTGATTACATGTAGCATATCTCTTTCTGTCCACACAAATTGTTTGGACACTCAAAAGGACAAAGCAAACTTGAAATCTTCCATTTCTACCTATGCAGAACAACAATGAAGTTGTTGAAATGAGGACTGTGATTTTAAAACATGCAGGAATTATAAAAAATGGAAAGATAAAGTTTGCAGACCTTCCTTGACTTTTTTTTTTTTTTTTTCTTCCCAATACACTCATGGATGTACTTTTCAGTTGGATAAAATGTTGACCGCAGAAAGTCCACTTACACAGAATTACAAATATTCTAGATTGTCTTATTGTAACACAGGGCTGGAAACCAATGGGAATTTGCAACAGATTTTTGAAAATCCCTTATTTTCTTCTGGAACTTTGAGTTTAAAATTAAGGCAGTTAACACAATTGCCTTATGGATTTTTTTCCATCTATACCAATAGAATTACTAAATATAGAATTACTAAAGTATCGCCCCATTGCTCTTTAGACTTTTTTCCAGCATGCCTATGCAAACAGAACATCTTTATTTACTGTCTGCAATGAGACTTTAAAATTGCATCTAGGAAATGCCACTGATTTCAGCAAGCTTTAGCAAGAATGACGAGACTTGTATGAAATCACTGCCCTCTACATAATTAATTTGCAGAACAATTCCTCTTCCTTCTGCCAGTCTGGTGTTCATCCTCTCATTGGTTGAGATTTTCTATATATATTCTATATAAGCCTTATGTTATATATAAACTACATATGTTTTCTTCTGGTACAAGTACCACATGAGTCCATGAACATGTATTTTGGCCTTCTCTTGTTATCCAACACAGAAAAGATATGCATCAATTCCTACCTGCTGTTATGGACTTCTGAAATATTCCTCCTGCCTGACCTGAGATGGCAATCTCACTGTAAACAGGCTCTTCCTTCTCAATTATGTCTATGAGCAATGTGGAGCTTGATGAACAAGAGGTTTTTCTGGCAAAATTGGAAGGAGAAATTCCACCAAGGAATTTCATCCATGATATGCTATGTTGGCTGAAAGTCTTCTGATGGTCTCCAGAAACCTGATTAAACACCAGACATTAATCTAGATAATCTGTTGTGGCTCTCTCCATCCCTACATATGTCCCATAATAATGAAAGATGTCAGATTCTGTTACCCTCTAGAGGTCCTACTTAGCCCAAATTGCAAAACCTTCAGCCTTTTTGTTCCTTAAACATTTGACTGAAAACCAGGATTTGGATCACAATGAGGGCTCAGTTTATTATTTTGTAATAATAAATTCCATTCAAAAAATCAAGCTTTGGTTAAAAAAGGCAGAGATCTCCCCAAAACCCCAAGAGACATTTTCAGGCTTCAAGAGCAGTTGTAATTTTATCACAAACCTTTTAATCCTCCAGTATAAAGTGATGAATGAGAAGAAGAGCAATCAGTTCTGAAATATGCCTTGTATCATCATCTTAAAAATTTCAGTCAAAATAGCACATATTGACCTTCATTTCAGGGGAATTATCCCATGAAATATCCCCAAATCTCAATGCACATTTTTTGTCGTCTCTCTCTCTAACATTACCTGTTTATTTCAGTAGTTCCCTAATGCTGAAATAGCACAGTATTTGATTCTTCACCTAGTATTGCTAAGATTCAAGTCTCCAGAGATGTGGATGTTTAAATACAACATGTTTTAGTTCAAGTCCATCTCTCATAAACTGTTATTGATAAGGCCACAGTCACACAGAGATGAGTGTCACTCAGGTGTTTAGAGAGGCAGAAATAAAAATCCCATTCCACCTCACTGCTAATCAATCTTTGTCAATCCACCAAGTTCCTTTATCAGATAAACTCTCCCATGGCTAAGAGAAATTTAAAAAAATAACAAAATAAAAAAAATCCCATAACTGGAAACCCTGTAGCTCAAACCAACAGACCAAAGGAAATGCAGCACTGGGAGGAATACAACTGCACCTAGCAGCTGCAGGTTTTCAGGCCAGCACAATTCACCCAAACACCAGCCAGAGCCAGAGGTATGTTAGCCTGTTTCTCCAGCTCACCAATAGTTATGTGCTATAGCCACCAGAACTCAGACCCCTTCTCCAATGTGCCACTTTGTTCATTCATATCTCAATAGACTCACACAGTCCAGATTTATGTCCTTCCTTGCCCTTCTCACCAGTCATCCATGCCAATCCCCATCATAAGCCCTGTCACACTGAGACCATCCCTGCTGGCTCTGATCCATCAGAAGGGACTTGTCCTGGAAGAGCTGGGCAGGAAGGTATCTAATCCATCACAGGTGGCCTGGGCACTATTCCCATTAAAAGCTCATCTGCCTTATGACAGGTCTAAATTATATCCCAAAGGCTGTTCTTACCATCATGCTGCTCCAGACTGAGCCTGTACTCCAACCTAGGCTCACTGTGGTCCCTTACACTGCCAATTTTTGCTCACATCTTATGCTAAGTTGGGATCAAGTCAACTCTATCTTCTTGATAGAGAAGCAGTGATGTAGATGGGCTGTCGGTGATAGCTTGAGATGCACAGCTAGCAGCTAGGTAGATGCAGTCAGTACAGCATCCTGCCATACACTGTGTCCAGACACAGTGTTGACTCTATTCCTCTCTCCACATAATTCTGAGGGTGATCCATAAAGCACCAGTGTGAGCCCTCATATCCAGATTCCTGTTTCTACAGTTTAGAATTTTTGTGGACAATACCTGATTGAAATCAGTGAAAATCCACAAAATACTTTCTAAGTAAGAGTGCCCTGACCTACCAGAAATATCAGATGACTCCTGAAGCAGAAAACCACCAGAGGCTACCAGGTGCTCTGGACCGGGCAGAATAGGAAAAAGACCATGAGACAGCTCCAGTGAGGATACCTAGGCACCAGACCTTGCACGGTGCTAGGTGTTTTGTTAGAGTTCATAAGCACCATTCATCTTCTGGTGCTTATGTGAGGGCTAACCTTGCTTCAGAAGAGAGGACTGGAGGAGAATGAGGCTCCTTTGGAGACAGGCACAGAACAGGAGCTACATAGAATGCCTCAAATATCTCCAAATATAAATAAGATAAACAGCACCAAGTGCAAACTTGCAAATTTCTTCTGGGATGTTGCCATGAAGAAAAATAAACAGAGGTTCAAAAGCAAGGTAATTATAAGTAAATAGAAACAGCAGTAAAGGGAGTAACATAAAGAAAGAGTAAAGAGACTACCTGGTAAGTAGCAAGTTGAAAGAATGGGGGAACATCACAAAAGAATCCACATTCTTCAGAAGAAAATTGTTGAACTTTGGAGGGAAAATTTACTGAGTGATCCAGTGGCAGTGGAAGCAGGGACAGGTATCCTGGGAAAAGTACAGGGAAGCCCTATGATTCTATGTTGCCCAGTTGTGCAGGGACGAGTTCAGAAAGGCCAAGGCATGCTTGGAGCTAAACTTGGCAAGTGATGCCAAGAAAAAAGGACTTCTACAGGTAAATGGACCAGAAAAGGAAGGTTCAAGAAAGTATTACCCCCCACACCCCAAACCCCATGAGTGACAATGGAGAACTGGTAACAACAGCTGAGGAAAAGGTTGAGGTTCTCAACAAATTTTTTTGCCTCAGTCTTCACTGGCGACCTCTCCCCTACCTGCTCTCGAGTTGAGGGCCCACAAGATGAGGACCAGGAAGACAGAGTCCCTCCTACTGTAAG
>VZTU01027257.1:0-17563 GCA_013400835.1 Zapornia atra | reverse complement strand
CAAGACACCACCGTTTTGCAAGAGAAAACCTTTCTTGAAGAACTCCTCACTAAATCAAAGATGAATCCAGTACATTTGTCTGCTTTTTCATACCAACACTAGCCCCACCAAATGAATAGTAGTAAATAACTATTGTTCTAGCTGTATCACTATAATTATATATAGCCATTGTCTAATGCAGGGTGTCTCTGCCCATGCAGAGGGTTGGAACAAGATGATCTTTAACATCCCTTCCAACCCAAACCAGATTGTAGCACAGAATACAGAAATCAATACTCCCTTACACCAACTGCCCTGTTCTCATTCCTCAAGAGGATTATGATACTTAAGGGCACTAGCCAAGGAAAGAAAACAAAACAAAACAAAAAAATCATCCATGAAGTAATTCAACTTTCATCTACAGTAATTGAATACTTTTCATACTACAATATTTTACCTAAATTCAACTCAACTAAAATAGACCACCCCAAACTAACACTACACTCGAACATAAACTTGCACACTTTTTCTTAAAGAAGCCATCTATCTTCAGAAGAAAACCATTCTTTCTAGAGAATTACAGGGGTTAGGAGCAAACCTCCAAACCCTTAAAAAGTAAAACTCAACATCAAGAGTGCAGAGGTCAGCCAACACAAAAAACCAGCTAGGACTTGGCTCTGATCATATAGAAATCCTGATTTTCAGTTATCACCTATCATGCCAGAAAGGTCAAAGAAATTATTTTGCTCACTAGTTTAGCACCTATTCAAGAATAACCTTCTACAAAAACTATTCCAGCTCTCTCTCCTCTACTGTTTCTAGAGTTCAGATTACATTTCTTTTTCATGTTTTAAAAGATTAAGTCTGCTTACACTGGATTCAATTTAAAATAAAAGCCTAATTTTACATTAAAAATTACTCAGAAAAACACAATAATTGCTCCTCTGAGCAAATGCCTAAAGATAGGTGTAAAGAAAGAGTAAAGATGCAAGATGCAGCCAGTTAATTTTTTGTTGGTATTTTCATATGTACTACTGCTATCAGTTAAGGGAAAAAAAAAGTCCAGTGACAAACTTGGCAGATTAAATGACAGTATGCAAATCAAATCCATTCATTAGAATCAAGTGATCCCATCCCACATCCAGGCTTCACGTGATGTTCAAAGTACATGTGGTCACACATTCTGAAGAACTCTCAAAGAAGATAAAATTTCAGCTCCTTACCACAGTGATACTGACAGCATCATCAAACTGATGCATTAAAACACTGATGACTGCAGATGCCAGGAGAAGCATAATAAGGGGATTTTTAAACTGAAATGAAACAGAACAGTAATTCAGCAATACTCTTGACAGAAAGACCATTCTACCTACCCCTCAAAGCACATCTGACCTATTTTTGAAATGTATTATTCTATAATTAAAGTATTTCTAACCTACCAGTGCAAACAAAATCTGGCTTTCTACAGCTCAGATTTTACTTGAGGGCATTTTTAACTATCAAAGACCTTGAATGGAGTGTGCTCAATACAAACAGGAGAAAACTGTTTCTTACATTTCTTGAGTCACGTTTTTAAGACAAAAAGAATCATCTCCTATATTTCTTTAAACACACAAAGCCTGAAATGTATGCAAAATGTCTTTTAGGTAACAGGCTGATTCTGTTCCCAGAAACTGATCTCTATTCAAGACAGCAAAACATTTCCTAATTTCAATTCATTTTACAAGGTTACCTTTTAGATCATATGCTTTCTTCAGCTATCTAAGACTAAAATTATAAGAGATCTTGCTCCTACATGACAGCTTGTTGCTAGTGTGGTCTTATTTTTTTTGAGAAACATTACAAAAAAGAACATTCCTACAATTCAAGTGAAGAACATACTAAAAGCACAGGATAAGCACACTCAAAGCAAATACATATCTTAATAAATCCTACCTAAAATAGACTTGGGTAACATGCTTTAGAAACATTCTGATGCATCTGACTAATTTGACACCACACATGGGAAAAGAAAGCATTAATGCCAGAGGACAGCTAGTATGTGATGTTCCCACTGCTATAATCTGCAGAGCACTGAGAGTCTTCTTAGTCACTCCCAAGTAAAACAGTTTCTCTAGAATTAACCATCTACTACCTCTGGGTTTACTCCAGAATTTAACTGCACTGCTGCTCAAAGTGCTGGAAACATTGACCAAAACATTTAACATTGCAAATCCATTAGAAGTATCTTCTGTGTGAAAAGCTGCTGTAAATAGCATGTGTAGCCAAGTGGAAGTAGAGACACTTCCATACCATTTTGAGAGGCTGCACAGGCTCATATATATCTATACTGACATATAGATATACACACCCTTAAAATTAATCACACCAATGGTGAGGAAGCAGGGCAGAAATCGTGTTTGACTGCTGTCAGTTTTGCTTAACACCAGCATCAAGGCTGGCCCCACCCTCACATCAAAGGTGGTGGTTTTGCCTCTTAAAATTTTCCTTGGCTACTGAGTTATTCATACTTCATGTTCTATTTAAATGTTTACCAGTCATATACATGCATGTCTGACTTTAGTGAGATTTATGATCAAGCCTTTGCCTCCAGACAAAAAGTGCTTCTCCACCCCTCAGGCTAGTTATGAATGGCACCCTTTGGCTAGTTATGAACATACATTCAAGAACAAATCTTGTCATTAAAAACACTGGCATAGTAAATTAGAAATTATAGAAGTTGCAGTTTCCTATTCTACTACAGCTTCCCCACTTTTATCAGAGTATGTTCATGCACATGAGAGCCAATTAATAAAGAGCAAAGCTACAGACAAACATTAAAAACCAAAAAAGCAGAAAGGAGAAAAATTTTAACCTGGGAAATGTATTTTTTCCACAGTGGCTCATCTTCACTAATATCAAATTCATTCCATCCATGGAATGCCCGTCTATGACAAACTTCACAGTTTTTTAAGCCATTTTGAAGATTAGCCTATTGAAAGATGCAAAGAGTAACACAGTCAGCAGTTACACTGATAAACTAGACTTCAAAATAAAGTTGAACACCAAAATGTATAGCCTTAGATTATAAAAAATTTGGCCAACATCAGAAAGACAAGCTTGGTACCAACATTGGTATGACAGTAAGAGCTAACGAACCACTATTTTAAAACTCAGTTTGGCTGTGCTTAAGAGTACTTCAACAAAAGATTCACTGGGGAACTACAGAACCAGATGCTGTTTCCACATCTCTAAATGATTGTTGATCTTCCCCACAGAAAACTCCCCAGCAAGACCAACTGTGGGCATAGTTCAAACTGTTGAGGATTATGTCAGGAGTTCAGCTGCACAGCCAAACACCACAGCAATAGCTTCAAAGTCGTGAGGTGTCAGTGGCCAACATTTATCATGGTGTACTCCTCAAGCAGTCAAGCATACAGAGAATGAAACAAGACCTTCCATCACTGACATTAACCCAGACTGAACAGTTCATAAATCTGTCAGTGGGTAGCTTTCTCAAACCTGTTCCTCCACTTGAAATGGAGGCTGCTGAAATAAGTTAAAGGCATTAAGGATTCCTTAGAGAAATGGAAGCAATAGCTATAAAAAAACAGACCCAAATTTTATAGGAGGATTGACTCTAAGAGTTTTATTAATAAAAAGCAATTTTCAAAGCATACAGTAATCTGATCATTTTCAAGTTGAATCCCATCCCCTCTCCAAAACCATGCTTTTTTTGACAATGCTAAACATTAGAGCATTTCAAGTAAAAATTTAAAAGGCAACATGCTTTTAGAAGTAGACAATAGTTACTATCAAGCTGCACAATAATGCACAGACTTTGAGTAACAAGATCTGTCCTCAAGAAATATCAAAACTTACTGTTTGGTAACATCAGTCCATTCTTAAAAGATGCAAAAACCACTTACTTGCAGAATGCTTGCAACTTCATCAACTGGCAATTCACTTGCTTTTTTTGAAGACAGTACAGGAATCATTGTCTCATTGTCACCATCAGGGATTTTTTGAAGACGTGCAACCTAAGAAACAAAAACAAAGTCTGAAGGAGAGGAAAGCACTAATATTTCATTTCAAACAACATATACCAGAACAATAGGGCATTAAGCCCCTTAAAAGGCAGGGGGTTTTGTAACCATTTGCATTTCAAAAAGAAGGAAAAAAAAAATCTACAATTCAGCTTATTTTCATGCAGTACCATCTGCAATAATAAAGCACTAGACATGCAACTGAGACAACTAATTTCTGTAGCAACGTGCTAAGTGATGACAAAGATCCTAACAGTTAAATATCTTCATAATCCCTTTGCTCAGTATCATCTATGTCTGAGCAGAAAGTAATCAGTCCAGATAAATTTCACTGCAGATAAATTTCACTCCCTGCCCCTTTGTACTCATATTAAAGAGGGTGGTCTAAGCAGGCCTAGTTACAGTTTCTTGAGAAGCAAGAGAAAGCCTCCAAGAAGAGCAGATGCAAGTGAAGTCATAAAACTAGACTACAGTACAAAGGCTTCAAGTCAATGCTATAAAAAGTAACGTTTCCCTGCAATTTTAGTGATGTGCAGAACAGAGCAATAGTAACATTGATTGCACAGCTCACCGCTACTTTGGTACTTAATGAAGCTTTAGAGTTTCCAAATTCTTGCTTATTAAATGAGAAGCTGAAGGGATACTCTTTTTTTTCTTGCTACCTTCCTGCACCCACAATAGGTACCTTATCCATCCTGGTGCAGACACAACCTCACCTCCATTAGCTGGAAGACACCTACCACACAAGCATGCCCACCACCAATATGTTTTTCCCCATCATACTTGCACAGAGTTTGAATAGGTAGTTTTATGCTTTTATATGAGGCAGTAAGTATTTTTTTAATTTCCTTTGTGGATGCTGAGACTTAAAATATATGATAAAGTACTTCAAGATGACAATATATTAAGAGATTCTAGCATTTTCATGCCCTGAAAAGGTATGACTATCTTCATTTTCTGTACTGCATGATGTTTGCCATGTACTCAAACTGACAGCTGAGATGATAAATACTGTGTTGAATTTCTCTTAGCTCCCTACCTAAGTAGGCTCAACAAAGACTCTATCCCAGAGACCCAAGGGATCAGTGAACAAAAGTGAAAGTGCTAGAGTTGGAAGTCACATGCTTTCAATTGCAAGAGAAACCCTTGGAAACATCTACACTTGCCATGTAGTTCCTAGTGAAACAGTAAACCAACAAGACTTGCTCCTTCACTGTAATCCCAAGAAAGCAGGTCTAGAGACCGAGATGAGATTAAGGTGATAGAGGGCACGGGTCTGAGCTCTTGGGAGGGGGTGAAAGAACTGCACCTTAATCATGTGTTTACTAGTCTCCAAACAGGGGGGAACCCATTGGACCCACTCAGTTTTCTGCAGCCTGAAGCCAGTGTGACTGAGCAGCTGGGCTGCAAGAGTGCAGCTCAGCCGGGGCCAAGAAGGGAAGCTCAGCTACGCTCTGCCACACCTCCACTCCAGTCCCCATATTTCATTCCACTCATGAGCTTTGTTCTGTTCTTTACTATTCTTTCACTGATGCACTCATGCAGAGACCAGAATTGGAAAGTCTGTGGCCAAGTTTAGAGTATTACAAGATACACAACTTAAATACACTTTAGCACTGGATAGGTACTACTTATTTAAACCTTGTATATATACACTGGTGCATGTATAAACACTTCCTTAAAAATTATGATGAATACACATTATTTGATAATATGTATAGTTACAAAAATTATCTAGTGAGTCATTTCCAAATACTCTTGCACACTTCAAACTAGGCAAGAAATTGAGTTAAGAAATGTTTCAGCCACAGTTCAACAAAAGAGATTACACACTCTCGGTATGTTTAAAGTATTTTAAAAGAACTATTGCTTTCACCATCAGAAGAAACAGGACAAGGGGAAATTGATTAAAGCTAAAGGAAGGAAGGTTTAGATTAGATATGAGGGGGAAGTTTTTTACAGAAAGAGTGGTGAGGTGCTGGAACAGGCTGCCCAGAGAAGTAGTGGATGCCCCGTCCCTGGAGGTGTTCAAGGCCAGGTTGGATGGGGCCCTGGGCAACCTTGTGTAGATCCAGGCCTGGAGGTTGGTGGCCCTGCCTGTGGCAGGGGGGTTGGAGCTCTATGATCCTTGGGGTCCCTTCCAACCCAGACCATTCTATGATTCTATGAAAAACAGCACCATGAGGATAATTCTGTTCATTACAAGGGGTCTTTTTACATGACATTATGCTATCAAGCCCAAATACCAACAAAGTTATGCTATTCTGGACTGGAGGAACAAACATTTAAGGCTTCTCACAGAACACAGAATCATAAAACTCCCTCTACAAAAAGAGAACTATTATTAAAGCAACTTCAGCTGACCACAATAGCAGCAGAATGACAGATATTTCAGTTAGAATACAGACATTATGACCCCAAGCCTTACAAAATACTCTTCAGTATATGCAAGTTCGTTTCCCTACAACTTCATCACAGGAGGTGATGCATCATCATGACAACCCAGTCTTCCATGCAGACAAAACAGTCTTTGGTTAAGTGTTCCATCACTTTTAGCAGTATCCATGAAGCACCTGATGCTCATAAAATTCAATCCCCAGGAAAAGTTGCATTCTGTCCTGGTTCTGGCCAGGACAGAGTCAACCTCAACAGGGGGCTCAAAGAGCTAGGGTCGTGGTAGAGCATAGGACTCTTTATCCTAGCCCTGAGTTGGGCACTGAGACAAGGACTGTTGTTGTCCTGAAGCTGCACCAATCACCTCTCTCCAACCAGACCCTTTTATGAGGGTGTGATGTCAAGTGGTGTGGGAAACAGCCAGGGCTAACTCAGCTCACCAGTGCTGGCTGCTTGGGCAGTTTAACTCTGGCCTGGCCAGAACCAGGACACATTCAAATTGACCTATTTTGCAATTAAGAACACACCACCTACATATCCAAACAAGTATTAAATTAAATCAGTTCTTAGGGAAGTGCCATTGGAAATGATGACTTTTCATACTTTAAATGAAATTTTAAAGTATATACTTCATTTTCTTTGGCTTTTAACCTTACTTCTGTTTCAGTATTCTTGGACCACACATTCATCTAAGCCAAACAGTCACACAGAATTTTGCCACAATTCCCCCTGTCTGATAAAACACCCTAATGAATTACTAACTTGTGTTCTTTTCTTTAAGGTTTCCCCATCCAAAGTATTAGGTTTTAATCTTGACTGAAAATAGATACCACATTCATATTAGCTACCAAACACCAGTTAAGGGATGAAAACCATTAATCCTAAGTGCTGTTTCAAAACAAACCCACAAACATATGACTTTGACCAAGATGACTTCACATTCTCAACAAAAATGCTGAACATTCAAGCTTTCCCAGGAAGAGTAGGCAGAAACAAACTGATAGCATTACAAACGTTAGCACCAAGAAAAATCTTTCACCCTAAACCAACTGACGTGGCTGCTAAACACAAATAACAATTCCCAGAGAGGATATATAACTGATCATTTCCCTAATATTATCAATTAGGACTTTAGAAAGTCTAACAACAAGCTTTTTAAGGATGTTTTAAAAGTTAAGTATCCTTAAAAAGAAATATTGAAGTACTCAGAGATCAGTCTCTTCTAGATAAATCTTCGTTAGTGCCGAATTGTGCTACAAAGCTTTTTTTGACACCCTTTTTGTGAGAGACTCAAAAAGCCATTGATTTTGAATGTGTTTCGTTCATATTGGCTCCCATTTTTATGAAGAACACTGTGCTGTGCACAGTGAAAAAAATCTACAGAGAAAATCTGTATAGGATTAAAAAAACCAAAGGCTCAGAAGGTCTTTTTACAGGCAGCCCCTTTCTCTAGAGAAAAGTTACGTATCATAAGATAGTTCTAGATGGATCCTCATCCAAATTCTCATAAACCTCTACAGTGTATGTGATTAAACTACACTTGTAGTTCACAAAAGAACAGTTACACACCTACCACTTTAACCCCCGTTAAATGTAATTGCTTAACCAATGCGAAACTGATCACCGTTCCCTCCATCACTACCTTCCAAAATACGAGGTGGGTTACCCTAACAGATTTAGGTCCAAAAATAATAGTTGGGAAAAGTACTTGCTGTCTGCTGGAACACACAATAACTATATTCAAGCAAATAATTTTGCCTTTACTATGCATTTACCTCCACAAAAGAGAAAGGCTGCTTACTGAAGACAGTCGGCAAGTGCTTCACAGTCCTTTGTGCTGCTGCCCAGAACTACACACTGGAGATCCAGGTTTCTGCAACACCTTCTAGCACATCCAACAGAAGCTATCCCCAAACCCACAGTGTTCTACATGGAAGGAGTCAACCCATATAGATGTCTTCCCATCCTATGCTGCAATTAATTTTCAAACAGCTATTAGCTCATACCTTAAAAGACTTCAGTACTTCATTGCAGGCCAAGTTTTTATATGCATAATTTGCCTATGAAATTATACTGACCTGTGCTGCTGTATCAGATAGGCAGCATGTACATGACCTGAGCCAGCAGTGTGCACTGGTGGCTAAGAGAGCCAATGGGATCCTGGGATGCATCAGGAAGAGTGTGTCCAGCAGGCCGAAGGAGGTGATCCTCCCCCTCTACTCTGCCTTGGTCAGGCCCCACCTGGAGTACTGTGTCCAGTTCTGGGCTCCCTGGTATAAAAAAGACAGGGACCTCCTGGAGAGAGTCCAGAGAAGGGCTACGAAGATGATTAGGGGCCTGGAACATCTCCCGTATGAGGACAGGCTGAGTGAGCTGGGACTGTTTAGTCTGGAGAAAAGAAGACTTAGGGGGGACCTAATTAGTGTTTATAAGTATCTTAGACATGGGATGCAGGGGGAATTGGCCAGCCCCTTTTCAGTGGTCTGTGGGGACAGGACAAGGGGCAATGGCTGTAAACTGGAGCACAGGAAGTTCCGCACCAACACGTGGAAGAACTTTTTCCCAGTGAGGGTGACAGAGCCCTGGCACAGGCTGCCCAGGGAGGTGGTGGAGTCTCCTTCTCTGGAGATATTCAAGACCCGTCTGGATGCCTGTCTGTGTAATATGAGCTGGGGAGCTGCTTTGGCAGGGGGGTTGGACCCGATGATCTCTCGAGTTCCCTTCCAACCCCTACAATTCTGTGACCTCAGAAGCTTTAGGAACTCTGACTACAGCTTCCCATTCCCTGCTTGCAGCTAGCTCTACCAAGAAACAAAGCAGCAGCAGTATAAAAATAAATAGCTGCCTCTGGAAGGCCTTTCCTTGGACCACTTCCAAGGTACACACTACCACTTCTAGAGCAAGACGCATGCATCAATCATATGACCACAGAACTGTGACCAAAGTATGCTGATCAAAATCAATACAAATTAGTCTGGAAGGCTTACGCTACCAGAAATGCAGAGTTCCATTTTGTTTTCCCTAAAGAAAAATCTAGTTAGCCAGTGACAGCAACATGTTACCATTTCTTCTTCCTCATAACACTACAAAACTCTGCCTACCCTCTTTCTACCATGACCAACATCAACTACAACCAACCTGCCTCTACCTTTCTTTTTCTCAGGGTAGCAGGAACAGTACATTATCAATCAGCAGGGGCCACTGACATTGAGATAATTTACATTTATTTTTTAAAGGGAAATTTTAGCTCTAATTCCTCAGAGAATGCAAATGGCAGGACCTACATTCACGGAGCACGGTCTAAAAAAATTTAGAACATTCTCACAGCAAAATCTATTTTTAGACAATCTTATGACCAAAGCATTTTGGCTAATTAGCTACAGTCCTGCAGTTACTCAACTGGCCTACAAGTGTAAAATACAAAGGTGATGTAAAAACAAAACTAATGAGACAATAAAAGTATGGGAGAAAGAAAAGGTAAGTTTAAAACCGATGAAATTTAAGCTGAAGTAATTAAAGAGAAATGCCAATTCTTTCTTGGGGAAGTTCCTTCAGAAACCTGAGAGACAAGAGTATGTCTGGGTTTGGGCAGTCTACTCTCAGAAACACCTGTTTACCCTACCACACAAGAAGCCTTACTGGCAAACTGCAGGTTAGTACAGCCAGTTCTTGGAAAACATTGTGACACATCTGGAAATGTAACAAGATGACTCCGCATAATTTCCAGTAGTTGCCTCTTAACTATACCTACCACTTTCTTCTGAATTTTCCCATCCATTTGAACAGCTGATTTGGTCAGTTTGAATTCACCCCATCAGCCCCTGTAAAACTGAACCCCTTTCAAGCCAACTCAACTCCTATGAAGTCCTTTTGACTTGTTTGTAGTGATCAACCTGTAAGGCTATTATTGTACGAGCAGTTCATGACCCACATACAGGTATATGTCTCTGTAGATACCGTAGATACCGTGTGATTGCTACTGAATCATGCTGTGTGTGTAATCAACAGTAAGATTAATGAATATACACATAATCAATGTGTAATTAAACAATGTACATTTAAATCTTAAGTATATGTACAGTTCTTTGCCTTTTCCACTTGAAATATTACATACACCTGCTCAGGAACAGCAACTTTATTAATGAGGTAAGAGTTTTTGGAGCGTGTTGTCCAAGGGACACTTGAAAGCCCACATTCCAGACCCAACAGCTATCAGTGACTGATGAACTTCAGAGTAAAACCCCATCAAAGTACCAGTGAACCCAAAGCAGACAAGATCTATAGTGTGCCATGCCCTGACCAAAGATTCATTCAAAGCCCCATCATCTCAGGGCTCCCAGGATCTGAAAGGACATATGATTTCATACCTTGCTACCACCTTTTCTGAGTTTATTAAGAGCCATCTGCTTTGCAAGTGTTCGCACCTTTCTCACTGGGATCTCTAAAGAATCAGCACTTCCTCAGCCAGCATAAGAGATAAAAACTGGGAACAGGTCTCAGGACTCAACACTGGCACTGTGTCTGAACTGTGTGTTGCAATGTCTGTGTTTTGCTAAGCATAACTTACAAAATACAATTAAAACATGGTGCAAATGTATCATTCTGCTAAATCAGAAATCCCACGTAACATCAAGTTATCTTCACACACACATTTTTGATATTAAGCATTACACCCTCCATACATGGAC
This sequence comes from Zapornia atra, assembly GCA_013400835.1. Taxonomy (NCBI): domain Eukaryota; kingdom Metazoa; phylum Chordata; class Aves; order Gruiformes; family Rallidae; genus Zapornia; species Zapornia atra. Next base: position 6,477 of record VZTU01027257.1, on the reverse strand, counting down.
TATCTAAAAGAACCCAGTCAGAGTATCAGACTCTGACAAATACCTTTATGTGAAATAATGCTGCTTTTTTTGGAGCAACAAGTAAAATGCCAAGAGTCATTCAACACAAACTCTTTGCAAATTCGTTGTAGGTATATTTTACTTGCTGTTGCAAAGAGCTGTCCCTTCCCACCCCCAAAAGGTTGAAGTCTGAAGACTAATGAGCCACTTGTTTTCTACCAGGCACTGTTTGCTAAGAAGAAATATTTTTGAAAGCTTTGAAGTTACCATCTACTGTCTTCATTTGAATGGACTCCTTTGGAAAAGTGTGATGATTTTTTACTTCTGGGGAAACAGCTGCAGCAGCCCTGTATTCTAATATTCAAATAAATTTGTTCCTGTTCAACACTATTTTAGTTTAAACATTTTATCAGGAGTCAGCCACATCAAAGGAAGTGGGCACAGAAAGGTTCTGTCTCTAAAAAAGCCGGAAGGTAAGAGAAACACTAATTTGCACTAATGAGTTCTGCTTGCAGAGTAATTTCTACCCCAGGAGGTCACAAAGTTTCAGCCCCTTGCTATTGTGTGTTGTTCCTAAGACTTCACAGAAAAAGCATGATATTCAACCTGGCACAGGCACCACCCATTAACCAAAGAAATACGACTGCCCAAATTATGAGAACAACCTGCCAGGCTGCCCTGTAAGCCTGTAAGCCTTGTATCTGAGTACTACTTCAGCAGTGCTTAAGACAATCACTATGGCCAACCACAAGCCATAACACTGAACTGTACTCCTTGGTACACACCACCTCTGCGTTTCTGACCAACTAAGAAACAGAAATCTCAATACTGGCACCAATCACCTCAGATTCTAAGGTTGTAAAATATTCAAGAGAGACACTTATCCCCAACCCCACGTACTTCAGTCAATGTAATAAAGACTATGATGCTCCACTTGATACCCAACTTACAAACTCTACAGTTCTCAGTAAAGCCCAAGAACTCTTTCCAAGTAGTAAAAATACTTAAGTACTAAAATTCTGTTCTTAAAAAAACCCTACTTCCTTGAGAATGCATCTTACTCTTTCAGGATGTTTTACCATGTCTTCTTTAAAGAAACAGAATGGAAAATAGGCCATCTAGTTCAACCAAGGCTACCAGCACGACAGTAAAGCTGAGCAATTTTCTGTAATGATAGTATATTCCGCGTGGCTCTCTTGCAAGCCTTGTGAATGACAACTGCCTGCTCTCTAGCTAGAGAAAATATTCTGCAAAAATAATGATGCCTTAACATGACTGCAGTGCTGTAAATTGTGGGAGTAACAGCATCAAACATCACACCTGTCCAAATCACTCAGACCGTTTACGTAGTATACAGCTGAAACTTAGGAATGCCTAAGAGTCAAGCTTCATATTCAACTGCGACAACAGATTTGCCATTTAGAGCCTTTCTGTACACTCTGGTGGATGTGCTATGATGAATTTAACACCTGGTTGCTGAAAGCCTTGAGGTGGCATCACAGTTGCCAAGCATGCATTGCCAAACACACCAGACCAATCTGTATTTGGCCAAATTAATCAGCTTTGATTCTCCCTGTTGTAAAGAAAAAAAACCCCTTGAACGCCAGAAAAGTCTGCTTGAACATTCCACTCATTTGTCATTCCTTATTAATCAGAACAACAAAAAGACAAATTCCTAAGCACACACTAAAATGATCAAATCAATGCTAATGCCTCAATGAAAGCAAAGTTTCTGTGTAATAGCATTGGGTAAGTTCAGAAACTCATCACCCATGGAAGAGAGACCAATGGCTGTATATCACTTGACTCTAAACAGTAAACGCTTCTTGCTTAAATTCCAAATCACTTGAAGCCTTTTAGAAGGCCAAAAGTCTTTGAGTCTAAATATCAGTCATTTATTTTACCATTTTCTGGAAAAGAACAGTGAAGCTTAGAAGCAGGAACACATGGCTCCTCTCCAATAGTCTGCTTCTATCTCACAGCACTTCAAAGTGCCGAGCTTCTCAAAATGAAGGACAGCATTTCAACAGCAAGCACCAATAAAGAATTTTAGCACCCTGTGATATGATGCATCCCTGATATGTGCAGACTTCAGTTGCCATGTAATCGTATTAAGCAAAAACATCAACTGAAATATTTGCTCAGCATTTAAAATAATTAATAAAGCTACAAGACCCAATCACTGATTATACCCTTAACAGCTATGCAGTTACCTAATGTGACAAAAATTAAATTCTCATTAAAAACAACCCTGAACTTACTGTTTAGAACATTCATAGAATCATAGAATGGTCTGGGTTGGAAGGGACCCCAAGGATCATAGAGCTCCAACCCCCCTGTCACAGGCAGGGCCACCAACCTCCAGGCCTGGATCTACACAAGGTTGCCCAGGGCCCCATCCAACCTGGCCTTGAAATTCTCGGGACCAAGGTAGTGTCAGTGTCAATTTAACTGCAAGCATAACTCACTGCATAATCACTCTACTTCTGGTAATAATCTTTCTTATAATTAGTATCAAGAAAGCAGCAACACTGTATTCACTGAGGTTTTGGCAAATTATGTATGCAGAAAAGTGCTGCAGAAAATTTATGATGGAAAAATATTTTAAAAGCCTTTCCAAAAGTTTCTGTAGGCTGCATCTGCTAACCCATTATCCCTTTTAATTGTTTAGAGCAGAATGTTTGCAAAACAAAAAAACAGAAACAGAAGCTTGTCTAAAATTTATACCTTGATGATTGTAGTTTATTTTCCTTTTCTTTTCTGCTTTGTAACTTTATCTTTCCTTCTAGCTTCTACAAACTACACTGCAAATGTCAATTTTATCACCCAGTGTCAATTACCTATCACCTGAACCCTTTCACCAATTCAAAAGCAGGTCTCACAAGTAAAATCTACTTATTAACTTGATTCCACTCTCACAAAATCCTACCATGATCCATGGATGATTTTATATTGAACTGAAGCTGTGACTACCTAAAGCTGTGAATCAAGCTAATGGCCTGCCTATCCTAAAAGGAGGGCTCACAACCCACCACATACCCCAGGAACTCAGCTGAGAGCAGGATCTTCTTTCAGCAGTAATGAGCCCATTTCATTCAGTCCTAGAGAAGAACATCCCACTACTCATTTGCCAAAGTTTTCACCAACAAAGCAAGCAATTTTTTTTTCTCGTGTTAAATTAGCTACCCTGAGAATTGTCTGCATTTTCCTCACACTGCTGTTTTTCCTGAGTCACTAAGAAGAGATTATGCCCCAGACTCCCCATGTAAAGGAGTTACAAAGCTAGCAAAATAACAAGCATACATTCTGCAATGTCTGAACTCAAGCAGATCACTTGTTAAACCACTTCTAGGTCTGCATGGGCAAGAAAGGAGAAAGGAAAGACTAAAAATATCTAATGCTCCATCAAGCAGTCAAGCAACAGATTAGAAGGTGACACTGTTCAATTAAAAGGAAATCTACATTTATAATGCAAGACACATGCCGTATTAACACCTAACAAACCACTTTTTAAAAGATGGAAAGGTATCTACTAGAACTGGTCTTTAGTAAAGACTGCCTCCTTGAAAAAAAATACATCTCTCACCTTATTCTCCAAATTAATCAGAAGAGATATGGCTTTTTTTTAACCCACTTAAGCGTAAAGTATTGGGTTCTAATTTTCTGCAAGCTGCAGATGGTAAGAAACAGTAATTAATGAATATTAAAATTCTGTTTTCACCAATTAGTTTATTAAAAAATCATCTACACATTGAAAGGAACATGAACTGCTGTGATAACACCAAGTCCACTTCTGAATTTCTAGCATTTTCCATCACAGATTTCATTCTGATTATTTTTGATATTACTTTCATGAAACAACTAACAATGCTACTCTGGAACAATTTAAATTGTTTTCAAGTCACTGCTGCCACAGGCAACCTCTCCCCACTCCACCCCCTTTTTTTCAGTTACGTGAAAACTCATTCCCCTCAACTCATTCATTCAACTCCTCCTTTCATCAGCATCTCAAGCTGCCCAAAGCATGATGAGTTAAGTCCAGGGTGCTAACTCACTGCTCCCAAAACCCAAAATCTGTTTACTGATCCTTCAATCTGTTAGTTTGTCAACTAAACCCATTTTCACTGTTCAGGAAAAACACCCATAAAACTCATCAGAAAATTCAACTGTACTTTAAGCACACAGACAAAAAACCCACCACACAACAAACCAAACACAACAACAATTCATTTGTCATCTCAGGATTATATGAAACACTAAAGCCACTCTTCTGCTTATGGAAAGAATTCAGACAATTCTATCTTTCCAAACAGAAATACAAAGATCATTCCTCTAAGCTACAGCTCTACCAAGCTAAGCAGAAGTCTTCCCATGATGGGAAATTGTCTCTTCCCCATTACCATGAGGCACATGCATTTTTGCAGAAGTTTAATCATTCCAACACAAGAGATGAGAACCACAAAGTCTTGGGACAAAACACTAATTGGAGGAAATCTACCATCTCTTGCTCAATGTCTGAACCGAAGAGACCTTTCAAACACGAACTTGCAAAACAAAGTTTAAACTGTAATCTTTGTTCAACAAAATGACAAAGATCCTTCAATTGTCTCCTGGAGAAAATACATTAAGGATCTTCCCATGAGTGCTGAAAAGTTCCAATATGAAAGCTGCTATTGTCTAGCTGTCTCAAAACGTCAAATGCATAGAAAAAGAAGAGGTCAGAAATAACAAGAACATCAAAACAGACAATAGACAGTTTTAAATGCATATTCCTGTCTGGAGACTCAATTATGAGATGGGAGTGGGGGAGTGGAAAGAGTGGAGAGGAAGTAATTCAAATATTAAGAGAACCAATTCAGTCTTTTTTATTCGTAGTGAAGTTTAGCTTTCCTCCTACCCCCAGAAGCCCCAGAAGATGGAAAGCACGATTGATAGAATTAAAAGAATTCTAACATTATTTTAAAATTAAGGAAGAGTTCTGAAATGCCAGATTATAATAAAGTGCCTAGTTTTCTAGGGTTGGACTTCACAATTACTACAACTTTCAGTCATGGAAAATAGCTGTATTTCAAAACAATGCAGTATCCAACCGTAGAAAATTACTTAGTCTACACCACAAACTCAATCCAGTTGAAACAACAATGCTTTTCTTATGTATATAGCAATAGGAGTAATACATTTCAGAGGAAAAAAAAAAAAAGAAGAAAACAGTGAAGCTCTCAGTAGATATCACCAATGCCAAGGTGAAATGCAGTGAAAATCAGGGCTCCCAGAGAATAAACTGAAGCCCAACATGGAAAAAACTGAAATAATTCCCTGGACTAAGTCGTTTCCAAACTAGGCAAGAAAGAGAAAGCATGATAGAACAGCTTCTTTCAGTACACAGAGCTTAAAACTTTATACTTTGCATAGATCTTCCTGGTGTAACTCGAAAGTTCAGTGCCACTTCTTAATCAGACGCTGCCCAAGGGAGCAAAATGAAGTCATATTTCCAAACACAGAACGTGCACAAAACATTTCAGTGCAAAAAAATGCAACTGATGCTTCTCCATTTCACCCTGAAAAACAAGATTTAACAAAACCACACGATCTCAGCAAACATGGAGCAACGTTAACGCTCTGAAGCCTCTACCTAAGTAAGAGGTTTTTATTCCAAACACACGCAGCGCTAAAACACCGAGTAGATGTTTCTGAACGTCTCGTCCAGACGGAATACAGCCTGCCTGATTAGTTCAGCAAGCAGCAGTACAAATGAAGAAAACCCACGGTCCTACAAATCTCAAGTGACAAAAGGCAGCCCGGAATCCCTACAGCGAGACTAACCCACAAGAGCAACCCTTGCGAACCCCTGGAACGGCAAAAGCATACACACGCACCAGTAGGAGTTGTCACCAAATTGCATGCAAAAATCCTCTTAGCTCCAATGGAGAAGTCAGTGACTCTGATGAGACCTTTACCTTCATTTTCCATCGAAATTGTACTTGAGTCGATAGTTACAAAAGTCTTTAGTAGCACCAGCAGCAGCACTGGAGCGGGAGCTGAAAGGCGGAGAGAGAGATGCCCCAAAATCCCAGGCAATCACACCGCTCCCTTTGCCCCCACCTGCAGCAACATCTGCAAGAGAAACCAGCGCTAAAAGAGGGGGGAGGAAAAAAAAAACCACAAACACTGCTACTAATAAAACACCCAAGAGCCGAACCCCATTAGGTCTCCGCCACCTTCCTTCCTCTACGCTCACGCCAGCGCGGAGCGGGCACGCAGGGAGCCCCGCAGAGCTGTCAGAGGCCACCGCGGATTAGGATTAGTTGCCCAGCAGCTACAGCAATACACAGCAGCGCCGCCGCTACCCCCCTCGCCCACCAAGCGCCGCGATCAGCCTCGTCCCGCCCGGGGAGGGGCTCCGCGGGGAACGAACGCCCCGCACCTAAAAATAAACCCTCACCCAATAACGCACACGCCGCCCCCCCCACACCCCAC
>VZTU01027256.1:0-66407 GCA_013400835.1 Zapornia atra | reverse complement strand
ATATGGTAAAGTAATAAATTGAGCATAAGTATCTGCAGCTTCCAAGAGCGTATATTTGAATGGTTTGCATCTTTGTTTTTAAAATATGTTATCGATTAAAAGGTACTTTTGTCAGTAATTCATGAAGCCAGCTGTCAAACAGCAATTATTCCTCATAAATCAATGAAATGATAGCAGTACAGACTGGGGTAAGTAAGACCACAGCTGGAAGAACAGTTTAACTTTGAAATTAGTTTTTGGTCCTCAAACGAGTAGCTCTAAACAGCTGTTAACTGAGTTAATAACATTATTCACTCTTGAAGGTGACACTGAAGCTTGGTTGACTAAAGAGTTCATGATAGGTTAAAGAAGAAGAGGAAAATTAGGAGGGCCTCTAAAAATTCAAATGTTTATTAAATATTTTCAGCAGTGATGTGACTATTTCTTAGAATGTCAGATCAGTTTATAGGCCTTCACTCACTTCATTTGGAGCTTTCCCTGTGTTGCAAGTTAAGAAGTTGAAGAAGAGGTCACTGGCCAATCAACACAGCAAATTGATTGTAATTACTCCAGTCCCCGAAGGTAATAACATTTTGCTTCAAGTGACAGGTCTGCATAGCCTTGTGGTAGCCAAGGTCACCTGAACAACTTCAATCCTATGTAAATATTGCACTGTGGGAAAGGAATTTCTGCTCTGCAAAGACCCTTTTCTTGATTAAAATGTCTGCAGTTCAATGTTAAGTCCTTTCTCGGTTCAGATTCCCCTTTGGTCTATATATCTTCTAATGCTGTATGCCTGTACTTACTATTATGCATTTATTTTCTCAGAAAAGCAGTAAAAGAACAGATTAGGTATTTGGTATTGAACGTTAATGTTCCTTTTATGAGATGTAATGCAGTATCATCTTCTAGATTATGCTTTTTCTCTTCAAGATCCCTTGGCTGCTGTCTGTACCATTAATTTTACAGATGTGCTATTGAATTTGTAGGGACAAATACAATGTTCTACTTTAACAGTGAACCATGCTTAAGCGAAATAGAACAAACTCGCAATCATTGCTTTGGGCTCAGACCTCTTTAGTTGTGATCTCAAGGTTCCTCTAATGCTAGCCTTCACCGTGATGGGATTTTATTCTCAGAGAGTTTGTAACGTGAAATAGAAAGTGTTATCAGCAGTATTACTATTCTCATTTGTTGACTCAGCAGCACAACATTCAGGCTTGTTTCAATTATAAGGAGAAATTGGATGTATTTCATTGATGTCGCTTCATTTATAGAATCTGTTTTCCTGAATATGGGATGAATTAAATATAGGCATTTTGTGCTCATAACCTCAAGACTTTTTCCACTAGCTCCTGACATAGAACCCTCTTGCTATTGGTTCTGAGGTTGCATTGATTGTATTAAGCACTTTATGGGAATTTAGGTTGCATTGGTCTTGGAATGCTCAGCCTCTGTTTATTGCTGCATGAAAGGAATTTTAATTAGATGGGCAAACTTGAATTTTGTGAATGAAACAACTTCCTTTGTGTCACATTTTATTAATAACATCACTTTGCCAGCTAAGTACTCAGCTGTGAACCTTTATTCTCTCTATGCACTAATATTGACAAAGCCCGAGTAACCTCTCATGCTGAAACTACAAAACTGATACAGAACGTTTTGACATTCCTTTCCCTGTATTGTTCTCCACTCCTTCTCTCTCTCCTAATCCCTGTGGCTGCATGCTTTTCTCTTTACCGTTGTCCTGGTTCTGGCCATGACGGAGTTAACCTTCCCAAGCCAGAACAAGGACAGCCATGTGAGTTCTTCAGTGCAAATGCTGTATACTGTGGAGGCTAATTTGTATTCTTGATGGAAATTGCATGCACTTTTTGTGTTTCAACCTGAAGGAAACAAGAGAAGTCCTGGTGAAAAATGGTTATGTGTATTCAATGTTTTTTTCTTGAAATTAAGTAGACAATAGGTGGATAGGTACTACTGCTACCAGTTTTAAGGGGGCTATTCAAACTACAATCATCATCTCTGTTAGAATGGATAGAGGGGAAAAAAAACCAAACCCGCAGTAGGAATTCCCAAACACTTTCAAGGATTCTTTACTTCACAATCTGTTTCAGAAAAGGAAACTTCATGAGATATGTGTTGTTGAGACCTGAGCTTTGGTTTTCTTCTGGACCAGAATTCTAGACTTGAAGACCCTGGAAAAATCAGTGCCCTTCAGAAACGTGAGTTACTTGGTGTCAGTGAGTTCCACTGCAGTCTCATGTTTAACATGGTAGTGCCAGTTGTCCATATTCCGAGCACTTTTCAACACTTAGGTCTGTGCTACACTTTGACTGCCCTTGCAAAGACTGCATAAAACCCTTTCAAAGTATATTCCCAGTTCAGCAAAGGGAACTTGATAGCTTTCCTTTCCAGACCATGTAAATAAACTACAGCCAGTCTGACCATTGAAAGAAGTTAACTCCGAAGACATGCAGAACTCATGTATCTTCTTAATCTATTTTACTGATATTTTACTGATATATGTTCAGAGACTCTTCAGTTGTCTTAGATAAAAAACAGTGAGTGAGCAGAGTTTATTGAATGAAATGCAAATCCTCAAATTTGGTCTTGGTTTCTTCTCAAGTTTCCAATTGGCTTTTAAAGATCTTCATTGACACTGTTTAATTTGCTTCAATCAGTTGTATATGTTCCAAGAAGTTTAACAGATTTCTCTTGGCTTTGTTACTGTGAGAATTCATTCTTGTTATTGTGTCCTTCTGTGTTGCATGAAGTACTTTGTAAACTACAATTTTTGTTCTTCCCACCGTGTGGACAGCTTTTAGGCTCTGTCTCCTGACTCAGAGTTTTGCCCAAATCATGAAGTAAATGTGGAATTATCAAAAAGTCTTTGTTAACATCTTCACTTGGGATTATGACTTCTTAAACTACATGAACTAGATATAGATAATAAAAAAACCTACGCCTAAAGACGACTAACCTGTTACTGTGGGTTCCTGGTTTTGAGTGAGGAAGGACAGGAAACAACCCCTCAACTCCTCCAAAGCTTGAAAAATGCTAAAATCTCTCCATTCTTTGTCTATACTATGTTATTCTTTGTTAGTGATGTAAGCTTTTCAGATTCCTGCACTCAATTTCATGGCTGTTTAATCCAAATCAAGATTTAAGCATACCCTGTGGAATAAGAGTACCTGCCTACAAAGGGGAATTGCTGCAAGTAAACTGTAGATTTATCTATGAATTTGTTTTAGGTGCTGTCTTTGTGCTGCATCCTTGGGTAGACAATTTTAGAGCATGTGTCCACAATACATAGTGCAGAAGCACCCATGCTAGCTTCAGAAATTGAAGCGGTATGGTTCTGTCACAGCTGCATTGCAATGGATTTGATGTAGCTATAGTCCTTTTAGATCGATCTGGTTAATGGCTCTTCAGAATGTCATGTGGATGTACCGGCTTTGTCAGAGGCAGTTGCTAAATGGTACAGATATGCTCTTTTCATGTCCTTCAATGAAAGAGTATGTAATGCTTAGATTAAAATAGGACTGTTTGCAGTGGGGGAATTCTCTCAAAATATCTAGTGCGGGGTGTATTTCACACGTTACATCTTCTATGTGTAGGTGAACAAGCAGTCAGATAGAGACTGTCCCCTTGTCGTCGCCTCACCAGACTACCTGAAGGCACTTCTGTGACCAAGGGCTAGAAAACGGTCAGATATCAAATTCCTAGTATCTCCCACTAAAGCACTGCAGCTGTTGAAATGAACAGTGAGGAAATGTTTGTGTAGTGGCAGGAGAGTATTTTATTTCTCTGCTTGTTTAGGATCTGTGCAAAGAATCCTTTCTCATGTTCGTTATGCATTAATGACACTGCACAAAATATATTTCATGGTGCACTTGGGTACAATAACTTAGCTGGATGGTTGTATGCAATTTAAATGTGCGAACGGAACGGACTAATGGAGTATCCTGGAGGACCAGCTTATACCTTTATTTATAATTATGCCATACTAAGCTAAACTGGTGACAGCATTCTGGTGTTGAAATGCAGCATTTTAGATTTAAATATGAAAGGACCTCATTATCTTCTCTGTGGAAATATGTTACTCTGATTTGTGGTTTTTAGCTTTGGTTTTGTTTTCTTTTTAAATTTGTTAGGCACCAATAATTCAAACTCCTCCCAAGAGTGGGATCTAAGAGTGCTTTTAGGAAGTACTGTTTCCCCTTCTTAGAGAAACTCTACTTAAAAAATAAAAAATAGAAACTTAAGCATATTTAGAGAGGAAAGGAACCATGGGACAAAAAATAGCAATAATTTACATCTAATCGGAAAAAAAGTGTTTGGCCTTGGAATTTGGAGTACCTGATGAATTTGGTTTGAGCTTAGGGGTCCAGCAAAACCTGTTCCACATCATGTTTCCTGTTCCTCATCTGCTAAACTCATCAGGAATGCAGAGTGCTGTGACATGCTCTGTTGGCTGGTCTTGTGAAGAAGTGGAGGTAGGTCCTCATCTGGGGCTCCATCCCCTTACTCAGCAAGAGTAAAGGTTCAGATAATTCCTTCAGGCCTGCTGTTGCCAGTTGTATTGCAAGCTGACTTCTGCCATTTCTCCTCATGAAATTCACACTGAAGGACCTGTTGATGAGTTCTGAGTATTGCTTGTTGATGCAAAGCTTCAACTCAGGAACACTGTTTCTGATAGAAGGAAACCAGTATTATGTAGGAGTGTTAAGTAAAGCATTGGCCTCTGTATGACGGACACTCTTTTCTGACCTGTCTAGCTGGCCAGTTTTTGGTTTTAGTGGTTTTGGGGATCACAAATGGTCATCCAAATAATTTGCAGATGAATATCTTTCTAACCTCAGTAAGCTATTCAGCTAGAATAGCAGCTGGACAGAAGCACCAGCAACTTACTTCCTAGAGATTAACTGCCATGTTGTAGGCAAAGCCTGACCATATGTTTCTGAAAAAATCCATGGCCTGGAACATCTAGAACATCCACTGTCTATCAAATAGTAACATAACCAATTTTTATACCTTCCAAATTTTATTTAAATATGATTTATTTTGAACTCTCCCTAGGTAGTCACAGACACTCGTGTTCATGAACAACGGAAGAGAGATGTTTTTCTGATTCTCTCTATTACTTCAATCATTAAGATTGTTAGCTGCTAGTTAAAAAAAGAACTTGGATGTAATTACTTTTTAATTTTTCATCTGCAGTCTGCTAGGTTTGTTTCTAATTAATTTTACTGCTCTTTTCTCCACATTTACTCCTTACAGACTATTTAAATACCATATTTGGTCTGAGTGTAATGTTAATCTCTTTAGTATTTGTAAAAGCAGTCATCTCAAAGTCATTAGGTTTAATGGTAACCTTTAATGTGATCTGTGAATATGATGATATGAAGTTTGCATGTGACATTTCTATATTGCCAAACCTGTCATTGATTACATGTATAGCAGTACATTTACAGTTTCAGAGCAATGTCACAATTTTCTGAGTTTTTGTGGGTGGTGTTGTGAAGTGTTTTTAGTCTTGCAGTGCTGGTTTTCTTGCTCTAGATTTTTTTCCAACAAATATGAAACATGAAAGGACTCCAGCTTGGAGTTTCAGTCCCACAGTTTACTAATGCTGCTAAGCTCAAGTTTCAAACAGTAAATTTTTATTTTTTATTTTTTTCTTTGAAGAGCTGGAAGCATTAGACACTTATCACTCACTTTGCAGTATCTTTTCTTTCCAGCACTCACTGGGCACTCTGGAACATGAGTCAGCATAATGAACAGCAGCAAGAACATCTGTGACTCGGTAGACAACCTGCTTAATAAATGTGTATTGATTTAAATTACAGATTATGCACATGCATGAGATACTGAAATAAAATTAAATCAGAGCTGGTTATGCATGTGTCTACACTTGACTATACATCTAAAATAATTATGGCAATATTTGAAGCAAGGCATAAAGATTAACAGGTTTAAGGTGGTGGGTTTCTGGGTTTCTTTCTGAAGTGGCTAAGCAGCTGCAGAACCCCTAGAAGGAAGTTTCTAAGACTGAAGACTACTTTTGAAGGCTTACTTTCTGTACATTTTCAAGGACCTTGTGGAAAAGTACTACAGGCCACAGCTGGTGCGAGTGGAAGTGAAGGCACTTACTGTATGACCCAGTAGGAACTTTGACTTTATGCCTCTCTGTGATATATTACATGGCCATATCATTGAGAAATTAATTTTTCTCTTCCTCAATAAGCTGTTCACTCTAATCAACTATTATATATACAGTGGATGTAGCTATCATAACAATTTTCGTCGCTGTTTTGTGCGCAATTACAATTTTCCTCATTGTTGTCCCTGACCTTCATTCTTTTTCTCTCCCCGAGCCTCTGGTGTAGAGGGCTGACACATGTAGAGAACCTCATTATGTTCCTAGCAAAAGCATACCTGAAAGCTCTGCTTTTTACATTGCTGCCTTTCAGCTATGATTTCTGGACACTACTGCAAATAACTGTACTTCCGTGTGACTGCTTTAACTGTTTGAAATAATACGGAAACAACTCAGACACAATTTACTTGTGTGATTTGCAGTCATCTGTTTCACAAGTTCTGCTCCTAAGCTGAGCTGTAGTTATTGCAGAGCAGTATTCCTTTGTATTAGTTTTACAAAGTTTCCAAAATAATCTAGTGTTGCTGATCATCCTATTCTGCAGTGTACTGCAGTAGATCGTGTCTATGGCTGTGCTAACAAATGGAAACAAGTCTGTATTCCCAGCTCTGTGGTACCTTTCAACCCTAGCTTGGCCTCTGAGTTCACTTAATTGATCTTTAGACTCTAATTTTTAGGTGATGGTTAGATGTTTCAGGATGTAGGTTTCTGCTTTTTCAACTTGTATGTCTTGTACAGTTAAAGTTATAAGAAGCTGTTTCTGCCTGAAAAAATTCTTTCAGTTTTCATGGGAATCCATCCCATGATTCTCTAGTGTCAAGATAGCTAAGGTGAAAAAAGGGGTTTTAGGATGCCCAGTGATGTATATTGTAAGAGGTTTTCTTACTTCCTAACAGTTACCACCTGTGTTTAGATGAGTTCTGCTTGATCCTTTTTTAGGGGTTCAGAGGTTTGATCCCCACATAAAGAAACCAAATCCCATAGCATGGTGACATGTAAGATGGATACCAGCTAGTGTTTCCTCTTAGCTGGCCTCACAGCTAATGCAGGCAGGTGGATCAGAGCAAAGTAACTGCACTTGCATAGCTAATATGTCCTGGCTGGGGCTGTAGCTGCCAACCACCTCAAAGTGCCATGGTGTGATTGCTTAAGCTTAGCTGGATGCTGGGTGTCTACCAGCTTCTCGATCATTCCTCTCCTCAGCAAGACAGGGAGGGAAGAAAAATAAGATGGAAAAAAACCAACCCCAAACTCGTGGGTCAAGATAAAGGCAGCTCAATACAGCAAAAGGCCACATGTGGAAGAGAAGCAAAAGCAAAATATTATTCTCTACTTCCCATCAGCAGGTGGTATCCAGCCACTTCCCATCAGAAGAGGGGTGGCTAGCAGGGACAGGGAGGTGATTGTCCCTCTCTACTCTGCCTTCGAGGCCCCATCTGGAGTACTGTGTCCAGATCTGGGGCCCTCAATACAAGAAAGATGTGGATCTGTTGGAGAGGGTTTAAAGGAGGGGCACGAAGATGATTAGAGGAATGGAGCACCTTCCCTATGAGGAGGCCTGGGACACAGCCAGGACAGCTGATCCAAGCTGACCAAAGGGATACTCCGTACCATATGGCATCTGTTTGGCAACAAAAAGCTGAGAGATAAAGGGAGGAAGTGGGAGGCATTAATTTTTTACAACATTGTCTTCCAGAGCAGCCACTACGCATACTGAACCTTGTTTCCTNCCCACCCCCTCTCTCTGGGCAGCCTGTTCCAGCCCCTCACCACTCTCTCTGTGGTGCTTGGGTCAGCTGTCCTGGCTGTGTCCCAGGCCTTGCCCACCCCCAGCCTACTGCTGATGGGGGAGAAATGTTGGAGAGACAGCCTTGAAGTGTGCCAGCCCTGCTCAGCAGTAACCAGAACACCGATGTGTTACCAACACCTTGTTCACTACCAACACACAGCACAGCGCCATGAGGGTGCTCTGGGGGAAATTAACTCCCTCTCAGCCAAACCCAGCACACGTGTGCATGTGTGGAGAATGTAAACACATTTGATAAGATTGGTCCAGGCGATGTGCCAAGAAGGAAGAGTTAAACAAAGAACATGGGAGTGTGTGTTGAGCAAGAATCTGGAACAGCAAGATATGCATGAATCTGGGAGTGAACGGGAACTCGTAGGAGACTGTTGAACACTGGCCTGGGAAAAGAGAAGTGTTTAGCTTTGTGCTATTTAGAGACTGGAGTTGAGTGGTCATTGGGGAACAAGTGGAGCCTCCCTTTAGAGAATGATATTTAAGCATGTATAATAAAGATTGCTTGCACTTGCTGAAGTCCGTCTTCCCACTGCAAGCACACTCCCAGGGTATTTGCCCAAGGATGAAGATGTGGCCAACAGAGTGCTTTGTGTTGCTAATGCTGCCCAGATGGGCTTGAGTGTGGTTTTAACTTTTCTCAGTAACTGTGACCCAAAGCCAGCTGGCATAGGGCTTGGGAGGGAGACTCTTGATCAGGTTTCTCATTTCTACACCTGCTTTGTCAAGGTGAGAGCACTGGTAAGCTTGAACAGTGGCAAAAGAGATAGTCCAAGTTACAGCCAACCATGCCAAGGCCTATCCCCGCTCTTTTATGTTTGTTGAAGTTTTATGTTTTAGTAATAAATAAAGCTGGATCAGTTCCACTGACTGATTCATGTGGCATTGGTGCAGGCTGATGGTGGGGAAGCTGGAGTGGGTGAGCAAATAGTGTGAAGGTGAGAAAAGGAGGAAGGGCAATTACTGGCTTGAGGTGCTTGTGTTGTATTTTCTGTGTGTTTATGCAGTTGCTTAGTTGTCCTGATGCTCCATTTGATTCGTCTTCTTACACAAGGGAGAATCTCATTAACTCCTCATCATTATTTTACATTCAGGTTTACTTAAATATTCTTTGTCATATAGTCTTGAATGGACTGCAGTCTAAAGAGGTTTCTCCTGAGTCCTCACAAATACTTTTCTCACTTGGTATTTTGGATCTAAATCTCTTACCTGTAGCTTTATTAACTTAAGTTGCTGAATGATTTTATGCAGTTTGGTATATCAAGATGAATATTATATTAGCAAAAAGGGAAGCTTGATGTTCGTTATTTAGTTAGAGAACTATGGTGTATTTTACTAATTATGCTGACTGACTGCTGAGTCTTGGAAATGTCAGCTGCCTTCCACAAATCTTGGGTACCTTTTGAGTGTAAACACTAACGGCACTTGCTTCAGAAGGGTGTTACATGGCTAAGTTAATGCTTGTAAATTATTCTGAAGCTAAGATGCCAGATAGTCTGGTACAACAATTAATGTATCATCCAATTTCTCTATTACATATTCACATCCTTTAACAAGGGAAAGCAAGCTGAATGTAATGCTTATTGATGTTTTTAAGTCCTTTATTAGAGCAATGTCTTATTAATAGCCTGGAAAAGCCTTCTTGCAAATGTGAGGTTTAGTTCTTTTCTCAGCTACTTTGGAAGTCTGAAGACATACACAATTTCAGGGATGAAATTGCAGGTTTACTCATGCCTCATCCTGGGGCAGTCCCAGATACACTATTTTGTGAAT
The DNA here is from genome assembly GCA_013400835.1 of Zapornia atra. Classification (NCBI taxonomy): domain Eukaryota; kingdom Metazoa; phylum Chordata; class Aves; order Gruiformes; family Rallidae; genus Zapornia; species Zapornia atra. Next base: position 56,694 of record VZTU01027256.1, on the reverse strand, counting down.
GTGTTGGATATGTTTACTGTCATTTGTTATTCTTTAGATTCGTGGCAAATTCCTAGTTTATTCAGAAAGTGGCCTGCTGTGCAATGCTTTATAACTTATGCTGGTTTCTTTGGCAACTAGACATTGCTATTGATATGAAATGAATCTGCAGAGCACTATTAGTATGCTTAAAAAGCATTAAATGGCATTTGTAGTTACCACATATTTCTTTACAGAGTATATGGATTTTTTTTTTTAAAGTTAATTTTTCTGACACCACATTTGTCTGTACCGTTCATGATTTTGCTTGCTACACCACAGGTAACTTTCTGTTGAGTCAGCTCCCTCCTTCTTCCTGTATAAATACCTATGCTAACTCCTTTTCATGCAGAGACCTTTAGAACTATGCAGAGTTTGAATAATAGACCATATTTCTTATGCTGTTGCTTCTCTTCAGTTCTTATGGTTGCATTATGCTGATTGATACTTTAGTTTCTTTCTCACTATCATTTTCTCACTGAAGATTCTCTTAATGCAGTTGGAAGTGAAAATATCAGAAAAAGGCATTTTTAGTGGGAAACTAGATCTATAGTTTGTGAAAAGAGACAATCTTGTTGCTGAGATAAAGCAGGATTTAGAAGAACCTTTGTATTTCTGTAGGATATTTGGTAATAGTTTGAGTGGTAAGAGATATCTACATGAAATAGGAAATACTTTGAAGTAAGTTTAACTGAGTTCAGTGGGCAGGTGTATCATTGATAAACTTGGAAGGGAAAATAAACAGAAATTTGGACAAAGTTCAAACACTTTATGCTACTGAAACGAGAATATAAACCATGTGTAGTGGTTATTGAAGAAAGTACTGGTGGTCGTGAAAATAAATTGATCTCTAAAATTTGTTTAATAAACTGCTGTAGAGAAGGCAGAATATGCTACAAACTGATAAAAAAGAAAAAAGATGACATCGTGCAAATTTTATTTAAAATTGTTATGTAGTTTTAACATGAAGAACACAGAGTGATATAAGAACATGGAGTTCTGCTACAGTGATTATTTTGCCTCCATGCTTATTTTACACATTTATTACTAGATAGATTTCTCAAAACAAATTCCATGAAACGTGCTGAAAATAAAGTACTGAAATCTTGAGAGAGTAACAAAAAGCAGTTGTAACTTGGGTGTGCAGGAAACTTAAAGGTGATGTTGTTTCCAAAGGTATCAAAAAGAGGGCAGTACTTTAAAGAATTGTATGGATTGAACACAAATGTCTTCTAACATCATTGAAATACAACATAACACGATTTATAATATGAAAGACTGAAGGCTAAAAGTTGTTATAAATTTTTGTAACAGAAATTGCTTCATAAAGCAGGCTGCCCACAATGCCAAACTTCAGGAAGAAAGAGTGGCATGAAAACTTGTACAGGTGTTATGCTTTAATAAGCAAGTGAAAGAGACCATGGAAGTAGAAATGGAAATGTTAACTTGCTGGATGTAGGCAGTAAAAAACCCAAAACAATTCACCAATATGGATTTTGATTGTGGAATTCAGATGTCTAATATGATGCAGCATGCACTGATAGAAGTCAAGTTGCAGGCAGCTAGCCTCTCTCTCTTGCATGTGAAAGTGTAATTCTTCTGGGTAATTTCCTGTGACTTTGCTGCTAGTATTCGTGGGAGTGATTATGAGATGTTTGAAAGTAGGTACTTTCCAGCCTTTAGTCTTATGTTACTCCTTCTCAGTGTAAAGGAAAGGTTGAGATCATAACCTCACACAGTGTAGCGGGCTTCCACACTGCAAACTGAATCACTCCTGAATGGCTCAGTGATTCCAGAAAGGAAATTTCTGGTTTCTGTATCCTGCTTGCCTGCCTTCTCAGCAGTCTGCTGGGATAGGAACAAAAGACTAGAAAATTCTTTTGAATGTAGTCCTCATTGTCACAGGTAAATGTATAATTTAATTCCTTTTACTTATGCTTTTTAGCCTCTTCTGTTGCTGCTGTGCTGTTTCACCCCTGATATGACATTGTTCCTTCAAGAATGGGAATGTCGAAACTGTGTGTACTCTTGGATGCCATGGTAGGAGGTGATGTTCAGGATGCAGCATGTGTGCATTTAGTGCTGTTCCGAACTTGGAGGGGAAGCTTGGCTCATGCAGTTCTGCAAGGGAACATCAAGTGCAAGACAAAATCAGTCAGGAGGTCTAAGCTGCTGTGAATAATGTAGATGCTCAATGTAGCTACATTAGTGCTTTTTTTCTGTTACAGAGGTTCAATCCTTCATTTTGAAAAACATTTTTCATTTCGACATTAAGCCCTCTCTTCTTTATTCCATTTCTCATTTCCCCTGTATTAGTTATTCATAACCTTTATATTTCTATGATTAGCACAGGCTACAACATTGTCTTTCTTTTTATCTTGCTCATTTTTACTCCAGCAGTGAAAGCCACACCGGTTTGACTGGAGCAAATTCTTCATCCTGTTGGCAGTACATTTATTTAGTCTTTTCCTGAGTAGTGTTTCCTCTGTGGTGCACATAGATACAGATCATTTAGACGCAATGCATCCACTTGATTTATACACATAATCTGAAAACAGAAATTCTTTTAAAATATTTCAAGTTCTTTATCGTAAGTTTAGGGTTGGTTTTTTTTCCCTTTTCTGTTAGAGAAACTTTTTTCCCCCTGTTCTTATCCTTTCAGTTTTGTCTTTAATTCAATTTTTGTTTCACTTTTTCCCATCTGTAACTGTTAGAATTCATGAATTTGTCTGTTTAAACAGAATGATTTTTACATCTTTCTTCTACTTTTTCACATTTATTACCACTCATATTTTGTAGAGCAAAACTGACTTCAAGATTCAAGCATAAGTATATATAATATCAAAGGCAAAACCATTGGTTGGCATTAAATTTTCAAGGTAGCTTCTATGAAATGATAGGGTAAAATATAAAACCTGCAGATAAGTGCTATATATAGGCATGTCATGTAAAAATTCTGAGGAGCCTCATAATATCAAATGAGGTGAAAGTGGTGAGTATCATTACAGTGAAGATAAAGAACATTAGGACTAGTAAAAAAGATTTAGTTTATCACAAATATGGTTGCTGCTGTGCCTGCTGAGAGGACCAACAGGTTCGGCCCCTTCCTGGAGCAGACATTGCTTATCTCTTGTTCTGGACAACCCTGATGAGAGTATCTGGCTCTTCAAAAGGTTGTGTTGTAAGCATAGCTAGATTCAGGTCCACAATAAAGTATGTGAATGTGTGTACATGTGCAGCTTTCTCCCAAGTTCACAGGTGTTTTACACATATTCTCCTCCCATCCCCACCTAATCAGGAAAGAGAAATCTAGGTGTGTTGTTTCCTTAGGGATAGCCCTGCGCTATTTGTGGGAACTTTTCACATTAGTGTTACTGGAACTTGATAGCAAAGCAGTGTTTTCATACACATAATCCATCCTTTTAGAATAGCACTATTCCTTAGAAAAATCCAAGTATGTAAAGATGGTTTTCAACCCAAGGAAAACCTCTGTGTGGGTGTCTTCCAAAGGCAGCTGTGCACTCTGGCAAATTCTCAGCTTTGGTGGAAGGTAGAAGTTGTGGAAATTAGGTAAAGAAAATAAGCTGGAATGTGTCAAAGGTAGAGGAGGTACTCTGGATTGTGTTGCATTGCTGGTACTTGCACTGATGAGCAGTGCTGGTGGCTCAGTTAGCTTTTGGAGGTTGTTTTCTTGTTTGTGGAGCAGATAATTGTGCATAGGTGAAAACACCAGACTATGAACTACTATTTGGCCTCTGTCCTGCCTAATCATTCCTCTGGCTTGCTAAATCTTTGTCATCTGCCCTAAAATGTGGACTCCACTGAGTGGGCTGGGGAAGAGAGAAGTGCCAGAGGGCAGCTGAACCTCACTCTCAGCAAGAAGGGAGTGATTTACAGATATGAACCTTTTCTTTGACTGGGGAGAATTTGCTTGCAATTAATTTATCCATATATGTTCTGAGGCAAAACTTGCACAAAGATTTGATACTGGCATCCTGGGTACTGATAGGTGGATCAGGCATAATGCCTGAATAATTTTATTAAAAGCCTGGAAAAATATTTGGGTTGTGTCCCATCTCCCCCCCTTTTTTTTTTTTTTAGGATAAGGTATTGTTTGAGGATGATTAGTAGTACACTTGAAAGTCATCCTATTTATGAACCTTTTCCTTCCCTGTAAAATGACCAGCTAAGACCACTTTTAGGTCAAATGCCTGTTCCTGTGTAATATTAGACTTCTGAATTCCAAATATGATCATTAGTGTTTTCTCTATGGAGAAAAACGTTCTCCTTTCTGTGAGGAATCCTTTAGAAATCATTCTGATTTTCCTTTTCTCTTGCGTTTTACTAACCTTCGTGTCTGCCTTGCACTGTTTTATGGAAAACAGTGTTAAATGCCCACATATAGCTGAGATGCTTCCATCCTGCTTTTCACAGAACACCCCCTGATGTCAATAATTTGATGAAAGATGGCTTTGAAAGAAGAGACATGAAGCTATAAGTACAGAATTATATTATAGAGAAACTGGAGCATCATGAGTGGTTTTGGTGAGGGAATACGTTTTCCAGGAATACAAATAATTTTTCATTGTAGATAAAGGATTTTTATAATTTTTCCTTTAAATGAAAATATAAACTAAGTAGCACAAATTTCAAGTAGTTACTTTTCAAATATCTGCATACTCTGTTTCCCTGAACAGCAATTTGCCGTGATGTTACTGTCTTCCAGCTAAATTGAAAACATTTCCTGAAATTAGAGATGACTATTTCAAGAAGCTAATGCTTATAGTTAACTTATAAAATAAATTCAGCAAGATATTTCTGTCATGTACCGCTCTTTTTTAGAGAAGTACTGAACTCAAAGGAAAACAAATTTAATATATCTGTGTGTACTGAATTTACCCAAAATAGAAATATTTTCTTCATTCAGTCAGCCAAACCACATTATCTTTGCTGAAAGAAAAGTCTTTTATAGCAATTTTATATAAAAGTGTTCTAGAAATAAACCACCTAGACTGACATTCATGATAATTCTGATCTTTATGGTCCAAATAGAATGATCATGAGAGCGATGCTGTAGCCTGGTAGAGAGTGTATTCATCTGAGAGATGGCTTCAGATGAAGTGTTTTGCACAAAATGGAGCAGCTTTGACAGCACAGACTGAGAGAGACTTTAAAGCTTTAAATAGTTTTATACATTCTTCTCTTCTTAAAGTATATGCTCACCCACGGACTTCAGGGAAAAAGTGTCTTTTTAGTGTTGGTAGTGCCGAATCAGCTGGTGCTGCTAGTAATGAGCTGGATAACTATGGTGTTAAGCTCTGAATAAAGAGGTAACTCCCGCCTTAGACAGCTAAACTACAATTGTGTATGCTCTCGTAGGTTTAAAAAAATATCAGTTTTACAAACCCCCAAAATAAAGTATTTTAAAGAGTATAACTCAATATTGGGAATAGCGAGTCTTACAGAATATGAGAGAATAGAAAATATATGTAACAGATTGACTTCAGCTTGAGTACTCTGTAATGTGCTTGTTGATTGCTGCAATTAGTCTTGAACATGTCAAACTTCTCTCAGTTTGACTTTCCTAAAAACGGTTTGATAAATTAGTTCATTTAGCCTTATCTTACTAGCTTTGTTCTCAGCATGTGCTCCTTATTCCAATCTTGGTGTTACTTCTCTCTGCTTATCGATATCTCTCATCATAACACAGTTTATAGAGGTACACAACCTTTCAAAAGTCACAACTGTTATATTCTTTTTTTGTTTTATCCATGTCTGATTAAACCTCAGAATCATTGCCAGGAATATTTTGTTAAGAGATTTCTTTTTTTTTTTTTCTTCCCCCTGATAAAAAATATCATATGCTACATTTGGATCAAATATAAGTTCCTAAACATCTATTTTTATCCTTGGCTTTCTTCCATTGAATATGTGCAGTTGTTCTGGAACTTGCCCTAATAGTTAAGTGATATTTTAGTACCTAGAATTTGACCTTTTCTCCAGGGCAAAAAAAATTTTCAGTAAATGGTTTTCTAAATAATTGAGAAAATATGAGGAAATGAAGAGATAAATGTAATGGAATTTTCTGGCATCGTGTGTAATCTTCAGAGGATAATATTTGGCATGGGTGGCTAGAATAATTCAGTAATATGACAATTTTTTTTTTCTGGCAGACTTTGTGATGATGATGCCTACCTAACTTAACAGATTCTCTACTAAATATATGATGTTCTGGTACCTTTTTCCTGTAGAATTAGTAAGAAAAATCTTGACTTCTCCTTTTGCTGTTCCTGACTACTACATTATGGACATCATGTCTATATTCTTGACCAGATGCTTTTCAGGCATCAGTTCTTTGTTGCTGAAGCACTGTGAATTTTTTCCGCTAAAAGTAGGTCCTAAGATGACTTCCAGTTATATGTCAAGGTGCCATCCATATAAACAGGCAACACAAATTTGGCTTCATGTGCATATAATATTCTGTCATTTTGTGCCATTTAATTTTTGAAATGTAAACAAGATGCACATATATGACCTGATCAACACAGAACTTTCCAAGACATGTCAAGTTATGAAAATTAATTTCATTCATTAAAAACGAAGTGAATTTTAAATGTCAAGCAAAGCTCCCATTATGAGTCAGTCATTCTAAATAAACTGTATTAGTCTGAGGTAATTTAAAACCAAACAAGCTGAAAATGTATCTGGGCTTTGCATAATAATTTGCAGCATATTGTTAACATTTGAATTATTTTCATACTTATATACTGATGAGTTTTTGATTGTTTAACTTGGGAAAGGGAATTTAATCATATGGCTGCACACTATATAACAGCTATTAATAACTGCCTGGTCTATAGAGGGGATCTGGCTGAAGTTCTTGGGGAGTATCTGCCAGGAATTTTACCTGAAGGAGTGCTTCATTGTCACATTCAAGCTAACATGGCAAATGAATGTCTGAGGCACCATATCCCTTCTTCTTTCTAACACCCAGAAAAAAAAAGATGAGAAATGTGTACTACAGGACTGTTACCACTAGAACACCGTCAAGCACCAAGAAGTTACAAGCAGACCCAAAGAGATTTTACAATTTAATAAATATACTGGTTCTAAAAGGTATCATAAACTAGTGCTTGAGATGCGATGCATGCTTCATATTGCAGAAAACCTGTGCAATACATTTATATTGGTCTTGTGGTCAAAATCATGAGGTTAGTAGATATTTGCAGTTCACAAAAATCTTTCTGTTAGTTTATAACCTTTTACCTACATACAAAGTCTGTTAATTCTTGCTTAGTTTTGGTAGCAAGACTTTGTTTTGCAATGCCAGTATATCTAATTAAAAAATGTTGGTTATTAGCATATTCACAGATGAAAAAAACTTTTTTAATTTGGTGAATTGGTACCTTAACATCCACCTGATGCATGATAATACTCTTTCACACCAGTAGTGCAATAAAAATGTCACTTTTTTGGTCACGTACAAACTTATCTTTTTGACTGGTGCATGGAAAGCAGAGAATAAAAGTAATTCAGGAGGTTATAAGACCTGTTAAAGCATTAGGTATGAAATGGCTGTCACACTTCACTTTCACAACTTCAGACATAATTATTGCTGCTTAATGGTTGACAGGCTAGAGTCAATTTTTACAGTCTAAATGTTAAGAGTGGATGGTGATGGCAATAAATACCTGTCAGCAACAGCTTTCAAATACTAAAAAAAAATCCACTTGTATCTAGTCAGAGTGATAAAAGCACATGAAAGTTCACAAATTAACTGACTTTAAAAGGATTTGTCAGGTCAGAACTGCTGGATTTTACAGTTATTTATCTTTTGAATAATATTTGTAGCTACAGATTAGCAACTATTGTTACAGAAAATCAAGTCAGAGATGAAAAGAAGGTCAAGTATGAATTTTTTAAGCTGTAAGTATGAGATTTTTTTTTTTATCAGGCTGCCTGTATTTTTGAGTAGTGCACACAGGACTTGGTAGTAAAGTACCTCATCTTGTGCTGATGAGGCAAGAAAAATTGTTCAGCTTTGGGCTATAAGCCTGTCTCTCATGTAATCAGCAAACATGTTTGGGATACTAATATTTTAATGTATTTAAACTTAAATACTACTGCTTTAGGTTATATTTCTTTTGGCTTCTATTTCAGCTTTAGTATTAGAGATGTAAAAGAGGTAGTATCTGACATGTCTCTTAATGCTTAGGGCTTAGGTAATACACAACAATGTCCTCCAAGCCCCTGAACAGACTGTAAGCTGCTTTGTTTATTTTGCCATTTTTCTTCAGTTCATTATGCAAGAGGGGAGAATGATGGGATGCCATTACCAGAGGTGAGTGAAAGTCAATCTGCTGGCAGCACATTTAAAGCTTTGGATCTTCTTGGGGTTTAGATCTAGGCCCTTGGTGCAACCCAGTGTGGCCAAAGTAAAGGCCCCTGACCCTTGCTTTCTTCCTTCACACTTCCCTGCTCTGTCCTTCCTACTCAAGTTCTCCACTCTGGTGCACACCTTCCACAGACACAGCCCCTGGGTGTGCAGATCCAGCCCTACCACTGAGTGCGACCACCCTGCCCCTCCTCTTAGCAGCCCTGGGCCCCAGCTGCCAGTCCTGAAATAGCTTTCCATGGAGGTGCCATCAACTCTGGTTGGTTCAGAGGGTGCCACAGGCTACCTGTGCTGGGCTCAGCTGTGTCCATGGGGGAACCAGTGGGAACTGACTGTTGCCAGTTAGGTGGCAGCTCCCACTTTCTCCCATTGGGCCTCCCCTTCCACACTCCCCCACCCACCTCCAACCAAAATGTCACCATTTACACCCAATGCAAGGGGAGAGGACCCTCAGCATTCCACAGGCCCCGGAGAACTGCAATGACGCAGGAAGAACTGTGATGAGCCAGCCCGGCCAGGTACTGGCTCTGCCAGCATCGAGTTGTTGACTCAGGGTCTGCCAACCCCTGTGCCAGGCTTTTGCAGGGTTGCGGTTGTGCCTCTCATGTAGCCAGATCCACAGAGCCAGAAGTCAGCCCTGCTACCAGGAGGACTCTCGTTTACAGTTTCCTGTGCCACTTTTCCCAGTATTTAATTTACCAGTGTGGCTTTGAAGGTAACCTTCTGTATGAGTGGTAGGACCCCATAAAACCCTGTCATGGTTTCTCACCTGCCCCCTTCCGCTCAGTTTTTTCTCATTTTCTATTACTGTTAGCTCCTGCTCCACAAAAAATCTTATAAACCTCTTATTATAGATATACTACTCCCAAGAGAAAAATATAAGCAGTAGAAAGTGTCAAAAGGACTCTAACCAGAGCTTTTGTAGAGTTACCAGCTCAGCATTTGTCTCTTAAACTACAAATTATACCTTTTCACTGGGAGGGAATAAAAACATTTTTTTTTCCTTGCTCATAACAATTCTCTTATATTAAAATCCCCTTCAATTTTAGACAACAGGTTTAATTGCTATCAGGCCATGCAAGGGCTAGACCATTATTTCCAGCTCAGTGCTACTAATCTCTTCAGTTACTGTTTTGGATCCTCAAAGGATGCAACCTTATTTGTTTCTCCAAACCAAAAGCACCTTGGGTCCATAACCAAAGAGCTGCTGGGAGACCAGTCACTCAGAAACAAGATGTATTGTTTCATCAGCTCAGCACAGTGAACTGTGCATCTCCCACACCTGGAGGCTTGGGAATTTCGAATCTGCTCTGTGCCTCAAACATGTGCTGAGCTGTTTCAAACCTTTCCTTTAAAAATCAAATAGCTTTTCGTTCTACTAGATTTTTTTCCTGACAACATGTCCAAACTTGTTTCCATAGCACTGTCCTCCCTAAAAAAGGAGCTGCTTGTCACTCCTGTTATCAAAGTGACTGTGTATTTCATGAGAAGGGCATGCTGGTTGTGCCACTATAGCTTGGATCTGAGCTTTTCTACAAAGATTTCAGCAAAGATCCCTCTCCGTGCTTTGCATATTACAAGAATCCAGACTGGGCAACTTTGGAAAACTGCTCTCAAAAGCCATGTTCCTCATAATACAGATCAAGCCTTTGCAGACAAATAGGCAGGGGGCACGAACCTTGTGTTGCAAGTATTCAGCTGCCCAGTGGACATCAACTGTTCATTGACAGATGCACACATCTGCACAAAGACATTCTATTGGTGGCAGCCTGGCTCAAATGGAAATGTTGTCTGCTATTACAGATTCCATACGTCATCAGACTTACAAATAACTCTTTGTTTGTTTTCTTCTTCTAGTACTGTGCTTCATATTGTTTATGTGTATGATTTATAGCATTTATATTGCTTTTATATTGCTTATACTGTGCTTTATACTGGTTGTTACAGAGCTCTTAGTCTATGTCCACTGCCTCACAGCTCAGCAGACTTTGTGGTTACAGCAATAAAAAGACTGCAGAGGTATTAGATTCACACTAGAGTTGAAAAGGCTGACTCCTGCATGAACTGTGTTTTGGATTAAACACAAAGAGATTGTCACTTCACCTCTAATCAGAATGACACTAAGAACCTTACCAAGACAAAATGTATCTAAAATAAACCCCCAACGTTGTCCTCTCCAAGCTGTACTATCTTGAACTGAACTTGAAAAAGCCCCAAATCTTAAGGGATCCACTCCTCACTGAGGATGCTTTTGTGACACCTTGATATATTTTCAAACTGCTCACCTTTCAGACAAGATTTAAGGGTGAAAAGCAGTGAAGGTTAAGCATCAGTTTCCCAACAATGTCCCAGTATTGCAGTTTTGTGCATGGTTCAGGTTCCCTTTAGGATCAGGGTCTGCCCACTGATGACCTCCCCACCTCCCTGCAATAAGCTGCTGCTTCTCTGCAGCCTGCTGTACCCAGTGGCTTGAGGAGAGCCCATCCGGAATGATTCTCTTATCAGGGAAAATAGTAATTGTAGTGCCCAGAGAAAATCATCTACCATAGTGAGCTCCCCAAAAGGATATTTTTTTTTTTTTGGTGTGTTAATCAAGGAAGCCATTTTGTTTGAAAAAAAAAAAAAAGTAACTGGAACAACAGCTTCATGTTTCTGGACTTAACACATAGGGAAAATGTAATCAGGGGAACAAAATGGAACTGGAAGGGCTCATACTCATATGAATATTTGGTTTGAGCAATAGCAGGGTCACAGGAGGCAGGCAGGGAAGCAGAAAAAAGAATGTGATGTAAATGTGCTGGTTCTATCTGTGTGATGGATCTAAAATGCAGAAAACCAGAGGTGTTTCTGTGCCAAAAAAAGTATTTATATTTGCAAATTACAAGTGCTATTGCCTTCTACTGGAGCAAATGAGTCCTCAAGGTCTTGAAGTTCATGCTCTGATGCACAATCAGAGTGAAAGCTGTGCACTTAGACCCTTAAGGGGAGAGGAAGAAACTGAAAAGCAGGCACTGCTTCCCCAAGTATTTCAGTCAGTTAACATGGTGGTTAAGGTATCCTCAAGAAAGAAGTAAGGTTGAAATCTCACCTTTCTTGGTTAGTGCTCTAACAACTAAAACATTACCTAAAAGTAGAATGCACATTTCCCTTAACTTTCGGTATTGTTTACTTATATCTTCTAATTTTTCCAATTATTCATATGCTGGATTTGATACTCCTCAATTTTGTGTTATGTGTGCTTCCTTCCTATGGTTAGAGTCCATTGGTTGAAGAGCGAGTAGCTTCTGTGATGTTCATTCTGCTTTTATCAGTCAGTGATCTCCAGCTTTGTGACTGCTGTGTTCCATGCATATTGGAAGCTTTTCTGTTAAGGCTTGATGGATAACTTGGATTAAAGTTACAAAAGGATTTGAATAATTATGCTAGAATAACTGTGTTTATGAGCTACAGAATTGCCACAATGGCTTATCTCTAACTGTTTTCAAAATGGATCATGCTAAACCAGATGTGTCACTTTTATCCGGGTATTCACAGATGAATTATTCAGGGACTGCAGTTCTGGAAAAAAATGTTCTTGAGGAGTATTTGAGAAGCTGATATGTAGAAAGGCTTTTCTGCTGATGTTCTCCACAGTTCACTCAACCCTCACAATATTTAGTGTAACAGCAATCTGGAAGCAGTTGTGAAAAGAACCACAAATCTCACTTGATGTGCCACATAGGTTGTTTTTCCTGTGAGCAGCTTAGATGTTCCCTTATAGACATTAAAAGTTTATTAAAATGCATGAGACACATCCAGTATAAACAAGAAAAAGGAAGTCCATTAATATTACATATCAAATGAGTTATATCTGCACATTTCCTCCCCTCCCCCAAAACCCCAAAAAGTGCATTTAAAGGTAGAAATTTAGCGAGAACAGGTTGATATTTTTATATTGTGCTAACTGAATAATTAATTAAACTATTAAAAAGTGGATTGATAACAAGACTTTCTGCCTAGAAATTCAGCCAGTTCCAAACAATGCTGGCATAGCTCAATGATATTGTGGTACAGCTGATGTTTCCTGACCTGGCATACTTTGAAGGAAAATAGCGTGGCCTTCATGCAATAGTCCTCTGAAGAATTAAAATAACTCAGAAATGTTTGAAGGATAGTGATAATAAGGAAGAAGAATCCTTTAGAATAAACATAATGGTAATTAATAAGATGAAATTAAGGAAAAGATGAAGTATAGGTGGTCCATCGCATGAAAATTCCTGTTTGGAAGTTACTGAGCTGTGTTTGGACACACAGTGATTTCCCAAGAGAAGTGGGGATCTTACTGAGATCTTTCTATGCTGGTCAATGCACAGCTATATTTGTATGTGACACCAATATATAGCATTGACAGAGAGTAGATCATATACCTGTGCGATCTGTCACCTGTGCAATCTGTCCTAAGGAACCTGCCTTGGCAGAGGGGTTGGACCCAATGATCTCTTGAACTCCCCTCCAACCCCCACAATTCTATGATTCTATGATTATTTGTTCAGTATTTGACTGTTTGTTTAGATTACCCATGAGGTTGTCTTGTCTCAGTTACACACTGGGAAAGTGATACAGAGTACACTCCACAGATGCACGGAATATGGGGAAGGGAAGAAGCATAAGCTGATGTCCTAAAACAACATTCATTCCTGACTGTAGTTTTAAAGATGTTGCTGTTTTCTTTGTAGTCAGCTCTAGCTGTGTTTTAGCTTTTCAGCCCCTGGGAGACTTCTTCCTGCAGGATCCTCTCAAAATTAGGTCTTTTTTTTCTGAGGTATGTGCAGCACTAGTACATCTGTGTAATTCTGGCAGTGCAGCTCAGCAGGCTTTTTCCAAGTAGTAGCTTTCAAGATAACTCCCTATTGGTCTCCTCTGGAAGCATTGATTAGTAGCTTGACTTTAAACAAAATATTTTTCCAAAATATTTTCTCCTTAAATAAGCTTGTCATAACTTTGTAACCATTTTCATTCTCTTGCAAATTATAGAACATATCTTTTGCCAAAAATAACTTTCTTTCCAATACTAGGAAGTTAATATGTGCCAAGTCAAAAGTGCCTCTGAAACATACCTGGTGGACAAGCTGCGTTGTTATTAAAGATAGATTGTCACTTGTTTACATTTATTTCATTCATCTTTTAAAATTGTAACCTAGAAAGATTGAGAAGAAATAATTTAGGTTTTAAAAATATTGTAGTTTGTTATGACAGTTTCTGAAATTGTACTGCAGAACTTAATCCTTCCGTGCAGAAGGAGCTCAATTTTCTCAGTACCCTCAGTATTGCAGCACATTATTTTAGGCATTCTTCTCCAGGTAGAAGCTGCAAATGAAATTCTCAGTATAGACATGGGGTAGTATTAATCTCCAGAAGTCTCCTCTGCCTTTGAAAATGTTATGGTTTATTTTACACATGATCTTAAACAAATGGATGCTGTGAAGAAGAGCAGAATAGCTTGATATTACACTTAGAATAAATCCGAAATGTTTGGGATACATCACATGAACTCTGCTTCCAAATTAGGTACCAATCACTTTTTTCCTGTTTTTTTTTTAAGATACATTTCTGTGTATGTAAGCCAGGACAAAACAGCTGTTGCACAAAACTTCTGATGTTTTTACTTGTTGTTTTTACATATGTCAGTGGTGGCATATTCCAGTAACTAACGTATAAAACAGCGTTGTTTGGTTTTCAGTCAAGAAGGGAAAAAAAATCATATTGATCATAGAGAATTGTATTGTTTATATATTCAAGTTTAAGAAATGTACTGAATATACTGTAGCGGATTTATGATGTCCAGCTATTTCTGTGGCATAACATCATTGCAGAGAGGGGAAGGAACCAAATATGATTGTGTTCTTCAAGAACTGTTGAACCTTTCATGCCTCAGATGAAAAGGGAACGCACGGTTTGGGGTGTATAGCAAGGGAATACTCATCCCCAAAATTACCTGCTTTGGAAATCTTGTACAAGTATATTGCACATCTGTCCTCATTCTTTCACAATCAAGATTTGATGCACAAGTCATAAGAGCCTGAAAATGGACTTTGCGTAGTGTTTCAATGCACATACACTGGGAGCCACTTGTATTTATAAATCCACTTAGTATTAATGTGCATCTGAATTGTTGAACTATACAAACAGAAAGCTTGCTTTATACTCAGATTTAAATTGCTGAAACTAGTTCTGCTTGGAATAATACATAAACTTTAATGTTATCACAGTTTTCCATGGGCTTTAGTAAAGATTAGTGGCAACTGGTCATCTGCTCCGAATTTATATGCATTTAATCAGAGAAGCTCTGTGCTGATAACTACAAAGAAATTCTTTGTTCACTCTGCCCTTAGTACATTTCTGTAGATATTGCCAAAATATGTCTATTGAAAATACATGCTCATCTGCAGAGAGTTTTGAAAATTTCCATAACTTTTTTTGTTTGTGGTTTTAGGCTTGTTTTTCTGGTTTTGAATTTCAGTTTCTGCCCTCTGGCTTGCAAATTATCTGTAAAAACGTGTGTTAATAAATCCTTGTATTTTCCCTCTAGATAAATAGAACTGATTTGAACTTGCTTAGTCTAAAAGTCTGGAGTATTTCTAATTAAATTGTAAATCCTCTATTTCATACACTGCTATATTTACATCACAGTGCTGAGTTCAACTCCTAGACACCATTTATCCTGGGGAAAAAAAAATTAAATCAGGATTATGAATGTTAAAGAGCATTAAGCATTGGGTTTATCATAGACAGAGGTTAAATTTCTGTGGCTGTGAATATGGACAGGGTTTGGAGATGAGTAATTTTGAAAGGCTTTATGTACCTAATTTTAAATAACTTTCAGTAGGACCTGACTGCCTCTGCTATGTAGGTATCATAAAATCAGTTAAAGAATGTATCTAAATCTGTACTGGAATATCAGTGATTCACAAGAATTTTGCAGTGTATTTTAGGAATTAGCAAAACACTCACTGAATGTCTGTGACATGGATTTAACATTCAGAGAGTATAGGCATCTAAGTTTTTAGACTTCGGCTTTGCTAGATAGACTGAGTCACTAAAATACAGTAAAATTCAGGGTAGTGCAGAGACTGAAAACCTGTAACATTTTTCTCTATTGACTGTTTTTATATCATGGTCTTACTAGTCCTCCAGTTTGAACAGACAAACCAAAATATTTCAGCATCCTTCCAAAATCCAAATTCAATCTTTTTGACAGAATTCTGCTAACTTTTTCTAGAGTCATTAATTACATTAAGCTTTCTGCCAATTCTGAATGCAAAACAACAATGGTCATCAAAAAAAGACTGTCTGAGAAATATTATCATGGAACCACAAGAAGGGGAAATAAGTAGAAAGTAAAACCTGTATGTAGGTTGAAGCAGTGCTGTAAAATGATATATCAATGAACATGAAAATATATTAGAAATGTGATGAATCATAGAAAATAGTGGTTTATCATTGTATTAATGAGAATTATTTTTCTTCAAACTGTTTGTCCTGATTTCGGCAGGGATAGAGTTAATTTTCTTTCTGGTAGCTGGTGCAGTGCTGTGTTTGGGACTTAGGATAAGAATAATGCTGATAACACACTGATGTTTTACCTGTTGCCAAAGCAGTCAAAGACTTTTCAGCTTCTCATACTGGTCTGCCAGCGAGAAAGCAGGGGACACCCAAGAAGTTGGGAGGGGTCACAACCAGGACAGCTGTCCCAAACTGTCCAAAAGGATATTCCATACCATATGACATCATGTTCCATTTATAAGTGGGGCATGGCAGTTGGGGGCCTTGTACAGTATTGACTTTGGGTGGTGAGAGATTGTGCTGTTCGTCACTTGTTTTGTATGTTATGATGATGATGATCTAAGTAATCTGATCTAGTTAAAGATGTCCCCGCTTTCTCCAGGGGGTTTGGACTAAATGACTTTTAAAGGTCCTTTCCAACCTAAATGTATTCTATCACTCTGTGATTCTGTGATTATCATAATCCTTCTTTGTTTGTCCTATTTAACTCTTTTTGTCTCAACCCACAAGTTTTCTCACTTTCATTCTTCTAATTCTCTCCCCAATCCTACCATGGAGACTTCTGGAAAATGAACACTGCAGGAAGAGCCAGAATGGCTTCCAGGGATTGCTACAGCACATGCAACTTAACAGAACTGTCAGTTATGTGTTAGGAGGGACCAATTTTTGTGTTTATTTGAGAATGAGGAAATAAAAAGGAAGTCGTCTTCAGTCCTTTCCTATCGCATTCATCTGGTGCTGAGTTGATGCTCAGTCAAATATTTTCCCTGGAATATTTTCAGGGAGGAAGAACTGGAAGTGCCAGTGACTGTTAGCTATTTCAGAGAAAGAGGGCTGATTTTATTTTGGTTTGATTTTTTTTTTTTTTTTAGTCTGAAAAATCTATTTTATCACCGACAGCTGTTCTCCATCAGCTGAATAAAGGCAATTCCTCAGTTTGGGTAATTCTTATAGTACACATGAGATAGCTGTAACAAATCTTTTACTCCTTTGTATTTTTCACGTGTAGTATGGCTTGTCTGTACATAATGTAATATTCTGAAACGGTTTTCCACTGAAACCATTAGTTTCAAGGCTTTCTTTTAGCCTATTCTGGTTTTGTTTGTCATGACTCATTAGTATTCAGTTTCTTATAAAGAGATTTTCATCAGAATAGAACAAGTTTATTCTTTGCTACTTGTCCGAGAGTGGAACAAAGCTGCTTAGATTAGCTTTATTGTGCCAAAATGGGGTGAATACTTGCTCTGATAAAAAGAATCTAAACCAAATATCTTATTTTAGTCCTTCATCTGGATAGTCTTTTCTAATATTATTTGCTCTGTGCCATTTTAGTAGTTGCAATTATATCTGAACTATCAACTGGAATCTAAATCTTATCCCAAACCTTGAAGAGTTACGAGAGCAAACTTAAGTCAAGGACATCGACGTTCCTTAGCAATTGCCATTTGAAGGTTGTTTTACCCCAAAAGCTGCATAAAATACTGTAACATATTTATAAAAAAAGTTTCTAACCCAAAGGAAGGCAGTTAGGGAGGAAACTTCTCTCTCTTTCAGGATCTATCAGGCCTGTGCTATCATATAACCAACCAAAGCAAAGCAAAAAAACCCCAGTTCCCACACCCAATCCTCCCCTGCAGTATTTCTGAATTGATGATGTTTATTCTCTGTAAATAAACAATTCAATGTCAAGAATATATTTTTGCTGGGTAGGTAGTTGCCCTCAAACTTTTGATACCTGCAGCATTATTTTTTGCTTAAAATATTCAGTAAAAAGGAGTGCGAAGAAATAAAAAGTGCTGTTACTCCGTTTGACTATTTCCTTTTTTTTTTTTGTGTTAGGAGAACCACTCTGTATTTAAAGCTGATTTTGCTGGTTGTTGACAGACTATGGAACAAACAACAAGAGAAGTCTTAGCTTCCAGTTGCCAGCCTTGCATCACTCTCAGATCGACAGCTGCTGCAACTGACACTTTTCATTAAAACTTCCACTTTTGTTAAATAATGTAAATTTGTAGCTTTTCAGGTGAAAGTGTAAGTTGATTGCAAGGATGGAAAACTGATACCAAACTATTTATCCCCATACTAATTTTATATGTTACTTTCTGCTAAAGCAGAAGGGATTAAGAGAGTTAGGGAGTCCTGATTCACAGACTTGAACATAGTTGGCAGTGTTTAATAACAGAGCATAATAAATGAGCAGTCTTCCATATTTGTGTGTATTTTGCAAGCAAGTTTTGCAATGGAATATTTTTCTAAAGGAAACTTGGCCCAAACCAAATTTTTGAGTGGGTTTGTGTTTGTTTGGGCTAATTGGCAGTTTGTCTGATTTCCTTACTTGATTTGAGTGTATCAGCAAACCATCAATATTAGTTTCCTATTATGCAGATAGACTAGTTGGGTTCATGAGTGTGCTTTACTGTTCATCTTGGATGTACGTAGCATCATGACAGAGACTGTCTCTGACCACACCAATGTTATGAGAAGATACTGTGAAATAACACTCCTGTGCTTTTGAGAATATGAAACAATTTTAAGCTGTCTCTGTGATGTATAAGGCGATCACTTTAATTGCTTGTTTCTCCCTCAGTCAGTAACCAAGCATATATTAAACAGGAGATAAGCAACGTGTATCCTGGTTAAAGTGAAGCTTTCTGTCTCATGTCAATGGGACTTGCCCAGATGCATGAATTAATCATGGACTGGATGCTCTAGGAAGCATATGGAAAAACATAGTTTTCTGGCCACTTGGTAACCTAAACACCATTGAAATAGTCTCACTAACTGAACAGCAATTTTGGGGCACCCTTCCACACTTTTGAACAGCATGCAGTGCTCTGTGTATGAAACTCCAGCTATGCAATAGTGATTTAGAGTCCTGACTAAACTATTTCACGAAAATATGGCAAGAAATCCAGAAAAGGAACATTAGACTGGAATGGGAAACAAAGAAGGGGAACCATGGTACGGGGTAATTATTTGTAGATCTGTTGCAATTTGTGTTTAATACTTTTTTACAAATTACAGCTCAGATTCATGCATTTTCACTTTCTTTTGTGCATGTCCTCATTTAAACTTCAACAGAACTTTTGCAGCTCCCATTTTTCCATTGTGAAAGCAGAAAATGTAATAGATATACTATTATTATCTTCCGTAAATCATTTGCATGGATTATGGGTTCTGCTTACACTGCCCCTCTGGTCCCTCTGCCTTGTAGCTTCCCAAAATGTTCTTTTCCTTGAGGATTTTCATACTGGTTTCAATGGCCCCACCTGAAACCTGTTGGTGTATGGTTGATCTGACAGCTCTTTTGTCATGGAGTCTGAAGGTATAGTCACACACATGACTGAAGAAACAAAGGACTGAGACTAACATGTACTACAAAAGATTAATATGACTTTTCTCCCATTTGAAAGGGCCGTGGGTCATCTTATCATTTTTCCCTAAGAGGTCAGGAGATAAATTCATTGTATACATTTTTTGATGTTGCAGTATACTCATAAAGCTATCTTCCTATGTTTTAACTTTTATTTCTACTGAACAGATTTTCAGGAATAAATACCAATTGCTGAATTACCTTATAGTTAAAAATAACAGCAAAAATGAGGATGCCTATGTTGTCCTCTACTACAGAATTACATCATCTGAATCTGAGTTGGTCAATAACATAATAAGATTAATTTTTACTAATGAGAGCTAAGATATTTAACCTCTATTATTAACAATAGGATTGAGAGTTTTATTACAGCTGCTAAAAGTCTGAGTCTGGATTTCTTGAAGATAATGTAGAATTACCAGTTTTCACCAGCACCTGAAAAAGATAGGTGCCAAATTCCCTTTTTTGGAACTTATTTTACTTCAGGGGAACTGTGATATGTTCTCACAATGTCATTTAGTGAGATAAATACAATTGGAAATAACATAACCAAAACAAAGTCTTAACTCTTATTCTCATCCTTTCCCCCCTCACAAGTTTTTGATTTCTTTGCTATAACTGCTAGTTTTTCTTAAATATCTGGAACAAAATACAAACCCAATTAATGTATTAGAAGAGGAAATAGAACATGTGTCATCAAGTTCCAGTTCTAACAAACTGAATAATGAACTTGCATAATTTTTTAAAAAACAGGTTTCAGTTTGGACATTTTAAACTGGGAAAATTCTGTCCTAGGTTATCGAAGAAAAAAAAAAAAAGCTATTCTAAGTTCTGATGTTAGTTTTAGATGTAGTTGGATATGTTCGTGGACTGTGGTGATCAGTGAGCTACCTGAAATACATTCCAAACGCCAGAAAGAAAAAATTGCATTGTAGCCTGTGTTCAGATGCTGACAATGAAATACTGGTGTCTGTTCCCTGCCGAGTGTGTGTGCATGTAGAGGGAGAGGAGAAAGTTTGGCCAGATTGATATTTTCCTTGGTTTTTTTGTGCTTTGCTTTCTCTGCTTTTATAGCAGGCTTATCAATATCTGTGCTCCCAACAGTGCTTTCAGCATCCCCACAGGCAGCTACCTGCTACTACCTAATTCTGCAGTAGGTCTTTGTCTTGCTAGCTGTCAGTTTGTGAATCTGCACACTCCAGTGCTATGGCATATCTACTGTTAATTGAAACCTCATGATTAAGTGTTTTGTTGCATCAGCAGAGTTAGAAGTCAAACCTCAGCTATTAATGACAGCTCAGTTGTCAAAAGTGTTGCTTGAAAAAAATGCAATAAAAACATTAAAGCAGTGCTCGATTGAAATAAATTTTGCAGTTTATTCTTATTATCAAATGAATTTTTTTCTTGTTTTTAATACTTTATCATATGACTGCTTTGATCTCTTATATATTTGAAGTAGATTCAAACATATTTTATGTATACCAAATACATACATCAGTAAGCGTACATACTTGATGTAAAACTGCATAGGTTTAAAGTCAGTAAATTACAGATACATGACAAAATTTTGTATTTATCGATAATTAATTTCAATTATTGTAAGACCAATGCCATTACTATACTAATAGATACTTGACATAGGAATCATTTGCTTACCCAGTAGTTGTGGTTTATTCTTTGAAAGTGTTCTTGCATTTCACTTTCACCTTTCAGGTTGAAAATAAATTTCCTCACAGTGTATGATTGTAATTTTTCCCTAGGTTTGCTCCATTAATTGTTGTGTAACCTGTAAGCAAGAAATGAGCAGGAGCTTTTCTGATATTCTCTGCAGAGGCTTCGTCTTGCGAGTGCTGAGTGCTCAGAATTACGATGAATTTTCACGCTTCCAGTTGGTGAGTTTTATGTTGATGGTTATGTCATACCATGCTTTATTTACCTACCCTGTAAAAATGTTCTGACCCTGTATGCTAGAAGCCGTGATGAAATGATTATATCAAAACTACTTCCTAGAAGTCTACATGTCTTGATGAGAAAACTTGTATGAATAAAAAAAGCATAGATAGCAAGCCACTACAGAATAATTTGTAAACTGGGAGAAAGGTACCTACCTGGGAAATCGATGGAAGACTCAAGTCCTTATTCTGCCCAGAGGAAAGCAAAGCCAGAAACCTGAATATCTCCTTGAGGAGACCTTGTCTCAGCAAATGCTGAGGGCATCAGAGGGAAGCTAATTCAGCTCTTCTTTCAGCTTACTCTACAAAATAGGCTGACTTTATAACCTTCTGGTAGTCATCCAGTAAATCCCTTTTCTAATCAGAGTAAGTTAAACACATCAAAGAGCTTGAGCAAAGGGGCTTGCAGCAGGCTCACCTGACACCTGCATACTACCCTCACACTGGAAGAGTTGGGTGAGCACCACACCGCAGTCATCACCCGAAGCAGCTTGCAGGTGAGACACCAGCTTGCACACAGCCAGCATGGCGGCTCTATATCCTGATTCCATGGGCCATATGGACACATTCTGTTTCTGGCCTTGAACTGGCAGAAGCGGGTATTATTGCAGATTTTTTCTGGGTAATGGACTGTTTTGGTAGGGATCAGAGGAGAGGAGGGGAGAGTTCTTGGCCAAGACATAGCATCCGTGCTTTAATGACTTTATTCTTTTTGCTGTTAAAATACTGCAGGGTGTTTTAAGCCAGTGAGATTGTATGACTGAGGATTGGAAAAGTTCAGAATAAAAAACTTGTAAAGCTAATAAATAATTCAGTAAAATAAAGGAAGTGTGGGTTTTTCCTTGGTAATATTCCCCAAAGTCATACTGGGAGAACGTAGCAGTCAAACTTCCCCTCAGTTCAAGGATATTTAGGACTTGGATTTGGTTTCTCATGAAATCCGCATAGATAAGAATTTGTTGTCAAATAAATCGCTAAAGTGTCTGCTTTGTCAGTTTTGTCTGTGAAGTTGCTGGAGCAGTAAAGCAAAGCGCTTTGGGGATGTACAGAATATGAATAAAAATAAAAAAATCTTTTGGGAGGGAGGGAAGGCTGAAGGAAGAAGCAAGAAGAGGTTGATTATTTATCATATATAAACTTACCAGGTTATACCAGATTGTCTGTATGGATTAAAGATTAATTTTGTGAAGCACTTTTTTTGAAAAATCCAGTGATTCCTATTCTTGGAAAGTTATGAAAATTATTTTCTTTACAATATTAATTAATGCTGTTAACCGAGCATTCCTGTTAATTATTATTTTATTGTCTTTAAGCCAAGATCTTAAGTCCCTACAGTTATTTTTTGAAAGGATCTTGTGATGTACATGTTGACTATCTAAGCTTTAACTGATGTAATTTAAACAGTAACACAGCCAAAATTCCTCTTGATTTCACTAGGAAGAAGGATCGAGTCACTAAAGTAAAGGGTTCAATTAAAAATATCTTAGCAAGAATGGCTTATGTTCACAGTGATGATGAATTATATGTCAAATTAAATTATTTTATTCACATCAGGTATTTTATTTACAGTACAGTTCTCATAAATAAATACTTTTCCTTTAGAAAGCAGAGTGGATTTTTCAGCAGTTTGCATGGAATTAAATCGGCAGCTATTAAAGCTAAATCTGCTATTAGCTTTAGTAACAAGTAAGTCAAGTTGAAGAGGGTTTGGAAATCCTTCCAATTTCTGGCTGAAAATTAGTTATACAGAAGTGTATGAACTGTGGCAGATGTAGATGGAAGAGTTTAAGATACTAAACTCCATTTCCCTGTTCCCTAGTTCTTGCCTGATTCATGAAAACTAAGTTTCTAATAAGACTGTCAGAGCACTAAATCTTTTTCAGACAGACTTTAAAAGAAAGACCCGACAAATAACTGATGGCGAACTGGAGATTGATTTAAGAGTGGGTTTTTTGACCTGCTTGCCGTTGTCTTTTTGCAGAGATTTAGCTAGTAGCAAAAGTTTAGTATTTATCTTTTCAGGCATCACAAGCAATGAAAATCTAAGTATTTATCAAGTCCGTTTTCAACACTTTTCTTTCAATCTGGAGATAACTTGTGGCTCCCTGCCTTTTTGAATCAGTGTTTTTCAGAGTAGTGGCTCCTGGCGGTCACTCCAATACTTTGTGTCTGGACAAGCTGATGTATAACAGTGGGCTGCTGGCATGGAAATGGCCAAAGCAGGGCGGAGGCCGGAGCTGGATTTTTAAAAGTAACTAAAAGGAAAATAATCCTTAATTACTACTTTCTTGTAAGTAAGGCTTGGTTTTGGCTAGCTCTTTTCTGTTCTTGCCCGAGTCCTATAAACAGTAAACATATATATATATATAGTAAGTAAACGTTATGAGTATCAGAATGAGATACGTTTAGATGAAGAATTTTTAGAGGAGTAGATGGTATTGCTTTATGTATTTAAATTGATAACCTAGTCTTGTCAAATTACTATGAAGAGTTTGTTTACATTTGGCTTATGTCCTAGGCAGCATTGCTGCCTTTCTAGTGCAGACAAAGCTTATTGAAAACTTTGTCATGGTATTTTCATGTTGTAGAATTGCACAGTTGAAAACAATATTCGTTATGTTTTCAGACACCGACTGTTCATTTTGCGTTAGGAGATTAAATGAGACAGCAGCAAAACAAAACTCAACATGATATAAATCCCATTAAAAGTTCAAGGAAAGAGCTCATATTTATTTCTTTATATAAGCAGGCATTACAGAAAAAGATTGTGCTCACTACTTTTCAGGGCAATAAAGAATAAATCTACCTAAATGTTGTGAACTGGCTTGATTATGACTTATTTTTGAAAAAAAAAGCTTAGCTTAAGTAAGCACCCACATATTCCAAGTGATTTTAACTTATTGGGTATTTTCTTGCATGATGAATCTTATGTGATGACAGGTTTTATTAGAGGACTTCCCTGTGAATTATAGCTTCAGGTGGCAGTGTAAAGGCACACAGCCAATGAAATGGGAGAATGGATTTTACGGGCTATAGGAAATCCGCTCTTCTGCCTTTTTCTTC
Organism: Zapornia atra; assembly: GCA_013400835.1. Classification (NCBI taxonomy): domain Eukaryota; kingdom Metazoa; phylum Chordata; class Aves; order Gruiformes; family Rallidae; genus Zapornia; species Zapornia atra. The sequence continues at coordinate 32,351 of VZTU01027256.1, read as the reverse complement.
GTGAGTGTGGAGAAGATGGGAGGTGTTGTATAAACCCCCCTGACCTCCTTGGGAGACACAGGAAAAAAATGGAGAGTGAATTTATAAAACTGGGTCAGCAGCATAAATTGGTCAGGATAGGTTTTGTTAAGTAAATTGGTGAAAATCATCCAATACATTCAGTTTTCTACATGGTAATAGCTGGCTGAAGCACAGGAAGAGTCTAGGGTAGTTGGGCTTTTTCTGCTAGGTTATTTTTGCAGCACAGTCTTTATCTCATTTTACAGTCCATAGTCTGGAAAATTCTTGTAGCTTATAGTTGGGGAACTTGCAAGAGCAGGTAGCTTTTGGGCAGAAATTTTGCTACCTTGAAAAGAGAAGGAGGAAAAGCTTGGTGCAAAGCAAGAATATAAAGTTATTACAAATTTTCCACTGTAGTTGACAGTAAATTGAAACAAAATTTAACTGTATTTATAGTTATGCAAACCTTATGTTTAACAAATATCTGTGAGATCTTAGATTGTGATAGATATTTATGCTATGAACCATGAATAAGTAGTAAACCATATACACAATTAATCATATACTTAAATAGTTTTTATTGCTCCATTTGATCAATAGAAAATGGTTTGTATACATATATGAATACACGCGAATTGCCTGTACTGGTTTTGGTTATAATTAAAAAAAAAAATCCTAATAAGAGGCCAAGTAATTTCCTCTAAGCAAAGAGATTCTTATTTGCTATGCTATTAAATGAAGCTGAGGCCTGTGGAACACTAGGCAGTAACTAGTGCTGATTTCTTCTTTGTCTCTGTGATGACATTTTCTCTTTGATATATTACTTTTTGAGAAATTAGCAATTTGCTTTCCAAGGTTTAAATGGGAGTCAGCTGTTCAACACTATTTGTAGGAAGAAATGGATGTTTTAATAACTGATATTTGTCTGAAATTATTTTAAAATGTTATAAAAATGTATGAATAACTGGAAGAAAATTACTTATTAAAAATTGTGTTATATTATTAGGGTTCATATTTTTCTTTTTGGCAAAATAAGAGAGGTGAAAGTACTTGGAATAAATGCAGCAATGAGGTCTTTGCCAGGAGCACCTTGGTGTCTTTTCCAAGGAAGAATTGCATTCTTGAAGCAAGGACAGTTTTTTTTAAAGGTGGTTTGACCCTGACCAGCACACACTTACCCCACCCCTATTTTCTGTGTTTGAAAACTCATAATATAGAAACAAACAAGCAAGAGAGTGTGTCAGTTCAGTTATTTTCTTCTCTGGGCTCCCCCATATCTCTGTCCTCAGAGCCAAGTGAAAAAGAAAGCTTGGGCAGAGTTGCTTTCCTTTTCCCATCCATGTCAAGATAGACCTCCTCCTTCCCACTGAATGGGGAGGGTGTTCCTTCTTGTTTTGTGCTCCTCTCACTGCTCTTGCACGGTGTGGCAAAGTAAGTATCACTCCATAGTTTTCAAAGAACAATAAAGGGGTTTTTTTTCATGTAACAGCCTCTCTTCTTCTTCAGTAATGTGCACTGTTTATATTACAATAAAACATTATCTGCCTAAGGCTTTGAGTCAGGGGAGATGGACTGTCAAAAGCCTTTGACTCTTTTACATTTAGAGCCATCACGTGTGCAAATGTGCCAGGAATTAATTTGTTCCATTTCTGGAGTCCCAGCTGGTTTCTTAAAGACTTCCCAAATACTGTCGCAGTCAAAATGCCTTCAGGCTTGCAAATGAAGTGGGGCTGCGTATCCAGTTGGAGAGCAGGCTGATGGCAGATGGGAGGGACCCATCTGTGGAGGGTCTTTGAAACTCCTTCAGTTTCACCTTGAAAAGTTTGGCTTGATCAGAAGACTCAGAGTTGTCTTGTGGGCTAAGAAGTAGGTTCTGATGAATAAAGTGTGTTAAATCTGCTTACTGTTCAGCGTAACCAGATCCTGACTTCTGTTTCACAAATTAAAAAAACTGATTCAATGGAAACTATTGAAATAGATTTTACTACTAATTAAATGGTAAGCAGTGCATCATGTTGGAAAAAAACCCCAGGTCTGGAAATTTGACAGTAACTGAACAAAGATGGAAAGCTTTGGAAATTACTCTGTTCATCTTTATTGCTTTATTTTAGGATGCCATAAATTGATAGAGCTTCACTAAATTCAGTTATGACTCTCTTGCATTAGCTACAGATTTGATTTGAGGTTATCTTTCTTACAGTTTAGATGCTCTATTCCCCTTCCTAACACTCAGCTTCAATAGTTCTGTTATCTGTCTCTAACTCTCAGAGGTCAGAAATCATCCCACTGGAAGAGATCCGCCTGTTTGGAGATGGCTCTGGGCAAGTCTGCCACACAGGAAACACTGAATGTCTCTCCCTGAGTTGAAAGATAGGACCAGGCTTTGGGATGCTCCTTCCATGGGAAGGACTGGGACCAGGCTTCCCTGGCACCAGCTTCTTTACAGCTGGTTCCCTCCAGAAGGAAGTATGGGGAAGAGGAAACTTTCTGTTTCTGTGAGGAATAGTGCTCCCCAGTTCCATCATGCTGGACTATCCAGCAATGACAGGAAAAGGCAGCTGTCAGCATTTCCAGAGCTCTGTCATTTGAAGCATCTGCCTTTACCTACCTACACCTTGAAGCGGGGCAGCTGTCATATACAATACACCAAATGGTAACAGATACCAGCTTTCAGAAGGCACATAAGGTAAAATATTTATGTGCTTCTTCACTCTGACACTTGGTGGTTGGAACACTTCACAGTTAAAGAGTAAGTCAGAGTCGATCTGAACTTCCAGAACCTTCATCTATTTCAGGGAGAAAAATGTTTTCTCATTCTAGCTGTGTTAAAAAGGAACTTCGTTTTACCAGTTTGAAAGTTCAGGGACATCTTATGAGTTTTTCCCACGTTTTTGAGCATTTGGGTTAGTGGCAGTTACCATTCCATTCCCCCAAATGAACTTTAAGGTTTTCTGTCATCCTTTCTTTTATTTATGAATTCTGAACATCTGTATCGGTTCATCTCTACTCAGGAAGACACTTAGGTACATGCTAGAAATTGCTCTCCGGAACAGCACTGTCATTCACAGAAACATGAATTCATAATGCAAAAGGTTTGTGGTATTTACCACCATTGTGGTATTTATGTGGACATAAGTGGAGGAGATTCATTTTTCAAAGTTAGTCACTTAGATCATGTCAAAAGTGATTAATATTTTTAATTTAATCTTTTTGCCATTTTTAATGACAGAGTGCTCTGATGATTAGGTTACCCTTGGAAAACTTACCTTCTTTGATTATCAGCACTATTCTGATTGTTTTGTAACACTGATAATTTATTGCAAGCAGGAGTGAATGATGCTATTGACTCCTTCATATTTAGAGGTAAAATGACCACAAATTCTTTTTTCTTTTATAAAGGTGAGAAAGGTACAAAAGTAATTGCCCATTGTTACATAGTATTCCTCTGGCCTTAATTCGGACTGTATTTTATTAATTAACATAGATTAAACCTACATTGTGGATGTATAGTGTATTTCACATCTTTGCAAACCAAGACCTATGCAATATATCAAAATATATGTGAGTTGGAAACTTTTATTTTTGATAAGAAGTGAAAGTTTGTAGAATATATTAATTCTAAAAGATCTGCTGCTTCTTACAGATACAGAATCACAGAATTACAAGGTTGGAAAAGACCTTTAAGATCATCAAGACCAACTGTTCCTGTCCTATGCTAAACCATATCCTTAAGTAACTGATCTAGCTTTTTTTTAAAGACATCCAGGGAAGGTAGCTCAACCACCTCCCTGGGCAGCCTGTTCCATGTACTGACAACTCTTTCAGTGAAAAATTTTTTCCTAACGTCTAATCTGAAGCTGGCACATTAGTGCCAACTGATTTCTGTAATTATGTATTATGGTTCATAAGTAGTGCTGCCAAAGATGATGATATAATTTAAATTATATAAATCGTGAATGGCTTCTGTTGTGAGAACTTACTTTATCTCAATACCTGTGTGTATTGAGATAGGTTTTACCTATCAGTAAGTACCGTCCACATTTCCCCAGCACTTTTTGTGTAGATTGGACTCTTTTCAGAAAATCTGCAGCAATTTAAGCAACTGCCCAGAAAGTATTTTGCAAATTCTGAATTGGTTTGCATATGTATGAGATGCTGAGAGTGTAAACATTTGCAGTGGAGCTGAGAATAGACCGAGGTGAATTTTAAACCCAGGTGTGCTTTTCACGTACTGTATGAACCCAGATATTTCTGTACATGAAAACCACTTGGAAGTGCCAGCTCTGCCAGAGACAGTGTTGGAAGCAGTTTGCAAATACTAGGCATTTCTGTGTGACTAGTTTTACATCCAGTGCTCACAATGTACATTACTTAGGCATGTGAACAGTTCTTTCAGATTAAACATTTGTTTTTAGCTCTCCAAGTACAGGGATGTATACATTTGTGCTGTTCTATCAGGAGAGAAAAAATGCGTGGTTTCTGAATCTGTGTGTTATATATAATTTAGAGAGATTGTGCAGAAGTTTGTGTGAGACTGTCTTATTCCCCTTTGAATTCAGCAAATTCATTTTGGAGCATCTGTCGGAAAATTGTGCCCGGTGTGGGCTTATTCAAGTGACACAGACTAGATAAAGGTCTAAGCACCAAAAAAGCTGACAAATTGTTCAGTATTTCCTGTGACTTATAACTGGAATAAAGTAGATGACAAAAAGAGTTTCAAACTGGTGTGGATGGAAGAAGACCATCTCAAACCTCCACTCTATGTTCAGAGACCGCAAATTATGCTGAAACGGGACCGCCCAGACCTCTCAGACTGTACTTCCTCATCCAGCTGAAAAACAGGGAGGGGCTAGACACTTCAGCTGTGATGGTTGAGCTTTTTGGAGTCCCTGGAGAATTAGAGCAGAATGTGGCATTCTTCTGTTGAGATTCTGCTGCCCAGGTGATAATGTGAAATTTGCTCCAGTGCAGATGCCAGCTAAGCTTGCACATCACTGCACCCATGCAGAATCTCAGAACCTGCTTAAAAATTCCACAAATGTTGGAGACCAGCAATGGCCTGTGGTGTAAGGTCTCAAATGGTCAAGCCAAAAGCAGGGAGGCCAAAAAAACCTTGAAGATGTTGGCATGGGTGTAGTGATACTGAAAGTTTGAAGAGATGTCTTCAGCAGGCAGTGGATTAGAAGGTGAACACCACATTTTGACAGCCAGGCGGGGAATGATCAGCATCATCTTTGAGAGAAATATATAGGGATGGAAGATGTGCTGGATGATGATGCCTATTTCTATATGACATAGCAATGCATGTTTCCACACTAACCTAGGCAAAATAGCCAGAATCCAGGGAGTGGAGGCTGCCCTCTTGTGAGCTAGAGTAGGATTTTAAACATTAGGTGCCAGTGCTGCAGATTTCACAGGTGACACTCCACAGAAGGCAGGAAGGTAATTCTCACTTCTTTCTTATCTCCTGTGAAAAGTACTAAAGGATAGACACCCCCTTAGCTAGAAAGCATGCAATGCCTTCCTGTGCCAAGACGCTGTGAGAGACTTCCATTGCACTTGTCCTCAGCACAGAGAAAGAAATATGCTTGAGGTCTGCTCTGATGAAGAGCTTGTGATCACTGACAGACCAGCAGCTGGTAGAAAGCTCATGCAAGAAAATTTAGCACAGACACTATAATGATGAGGTGGAAGCTCTTCTACAAGGGTGTGTTTGAAGAATCTTGTGGTGGGGATGTGGCATTGGAGTTAGTCAAGGAGTGCGCTTCACACTGTGCTGTTGTGGGTGGCATGGTAGAGGGACTGTCTGCTACAGTCTGTTCTAGTGTCTTGAGCCTGGGGGCAAAGACAGCTTGCAGGGTGGATATTGCTGATGCAGATCGCTTATCTCGATAAATTCAAGCCTGAATTTAGGCATGTCAAGTGCAATTTAGACATTACTGATGAAGTTGATTGCAATACTTCCACTTAGAGTTGTTTAGGCCAACCTTTGAGTTTAATTGCAGCTGTATTATTTTTTTTTTACATATAAAGCCTATTTCTTCTTGTTTATTCATATGTCAAGCTTATGTTCACATAATTTTTGCAGGTGAAACTTTGTATGCATAGATTCTATATGGAATGTATACTAGCACAATGACTCCAGGAGACCGCATATTTCACAGCAATCACTTCGGTGTGGATATAAGGGCTCCTGGCAATATGTTGTGTATGAAAATGCCTTCAGGACACAGTAGGCTGATGGTATTGCAACCATAATTCACTGCTTTTTCTGTAATTCCAAGGAGCTACATTTTTTTTTCCTGTTTGTTTGTTTAAGAGAATTGCATTTGTAACCCACTTTTTCTGATTCACTTTGGCAACTTTTACAGCTTTTGCTCTTTTTACCATGTGCATGGAGCACAGAATTTACAGAGCTTAAGAGGTCAAAGCAATTATTTACTGGTAAGCACATTGTGGATAGCTAGGACTATTGAGCTGGAATGTAAGGGTTAATATTACTGGACAAGTGGTTGCTGCTCAGGTCGTTTTAAGTTAGGGGAGGAGGATTCAATCATCTTTGCTCCTTAGATTCTTGATGTTACTGTGTTGCTGCCTTCTAGTTCACCGTTTTTTCAGCAGTTTAAACCTTTTAATGTCAGTATTTTTCTTCTTGAGTCCTCATGCTCCTAACTACCATCATATCCCCTCTTACACTATTTTCTGTGTTTTTATGCTTCTCATCTCACACAGCTTTTGGCTCGCTTCCTTTTGGTCATCTCAGCAGTTTTCTCAGCAGACAAACCAGAGATTGTGCAGCTACCCTGTCCCAAACTGGGCTTTGGATCATAGGCCGCAGTAGCTCTTTTCTGAAGGTTGCATGTGAATGGTGCCCCCAATGCTTTAATTTTCAGACATGTTTTTTTATCTGAAGTTTTTGAGAAAATATTGGTATTTGCATTCATGGATTCAGCTACATCCCACTCAGCTCAGATAGTATATAGAAACAATCAAGACTAGATTCAGTGCTTTGGCAGTGTGCAGGTCTTTACAGAATTCAGAACAATAAGATAAAATGTCATTATAAAAAAGTATGTATACTTAGGATTTCCATTGTGTTTTGCAGTTCAACAATATATATAAACATTAAATAAACTAATCTCAGAATAAAGTATATTTAAAATAAAATATATAACCTATTCTAGTGTCCAGAAGCCAAAGAACGCTGTGCTACTGACTAAGAATTATATGGAGAAAATTATTTGAGAGAGATCTCCACAGTAAATCAGATATTATTACTTTCATTCTTTGCCTTTTCCTGGCATATAGAAGATCCTATCATGGGCTAGAATTCTACCCTTCAACACATTATACAAACAAAACCAAATAATGATCTCCCATCAAAGAATTTACAATCTAAGCATAAAATGAGGCATGATAGGCAACAAAACTAAGATTTGGTAAGGTGTATTAGACTATAGTGTAGATAGTGTCCTGCTACATGAAATGTCTGACTTCAATTTGGCTTTTTTTAGACATTAAAAAAAAGAGGTTATGAAGAAGGAATATATATGAATTTAATGAGAGAACCCCGAAGCTGTCTTTTTTTTCCATAAGATTTATGAATCTTAAACAGAGTTCCCATGGGAGGCCTGGATTTTGTATAATAATAAAAACCAAGTGGCTGAGACTGCTGCCTTTACTGCAAGACTGGCATTTTTTCCATGCTGAAAGAAATGTCAAATTAATTATCAGCAAAATTAATTCAGTTTTGCTGATATTTAGTTGCATTTTTATAATTCAAAGCCGTGACTCCGCAGGCATTTAAACAGGTGTGTACCTTGGCTCATGTGAGGAGGTATTATCTGACATGATGAAGTGAGTCACAAACACCTTGGCATCCTTCCACTCTGAAAATGCATCTTGTAGTTCTTGTTTTAGAAGGCATTGTATGTCCCCGAGGGCATCAATAACCCTGACTGTCCCTGCTCACCCCCTGGGACCTCACTGCCTATGTCAGGGCCCTATTTCAGCCCCCTGTCCCAGTGATACCACAGTGTTCCTGGTCTCCAGCTCCCCATGATCCTGCTGGTTGTATTCCTGGCCTAACTGCAGCCCATGCCTGCCTCCAGAGAGGTGTCTGATGCCTGGGGATGGGTCTACCCCACAGCTGCCCTGCTTCTGGCTGGGGTGGTGGGAATGGGCTCTGGCTGTGGCTGCCAGGAGGAAATCTTTGCAGCACCCTGTCAGGAGTATAGAAATCAAAATCTAGAGTTAATTACCGCATTTGTTACCTGCTTAAAAGCCCAAGCCTACCATATGTTTCCTATAGCAATGTTTTGTGTTAATTACGTATGTTCAGCATGACCATATTTAATAACAGAAAAACAGGGCTAGAAGGGGTCTCAAGAAGTTGTGGAGTCAGTCTTGCTCCAGTACAAGTCCTGTTTACAGCCCTGTCCAGCACACATTTTCAAGTCTGTAAATACTATGGCTATACGTATGTTACGTGTTAGTGCGTGTTTCACCTTCTTAACCACAGGGGTTTGAAACATGTGGTTGTTTCATCCACTGCTTTAAAAATAAATACAGATGGGAAATAAATACAGATAACCTTGACAGGAGAACTTCCTCGTGTTTGTGGAAGAAGGAGTTAATTCAGGTTTAAGTTAGTAATACAGTTTTTAACACGATTCCGATGTTATGTGAATGTTTCAATACTTTATTTCCTATTTTTCAACAGCTATTTTTAAAAGGTCTTTCATCTCCATTTTTTCTTGGAACATAACGTAAATCTAGAAGCCATGTTTACATTTAGTCTGTATATTTTAATTTCCCTCACTGGTTTCTAAACATGTCTGGGATGACTCAAAAAGCTTCATTTATTCCTCCGATATGGAACAGATTACGGAAGAAACTGCTGGAGTCTGAACTGAGGAGTCTGTTTCTTTGGGACATGGAGAGGGTATTTGGAGAGACTAGAGCAGGGATACTTATTTGAAATTAAGGTGGATCTCTCTTCAAACAATAAAAGCTAAGATACAACGATATACGATGCTTCAGTCCTGCACAACTAACCTCACTCTAGCTTTTGCTTCCAAAATGGTTCCTCATTTTAGTCAATCTTTCTTGAATTGTTTGGCATTTCCACTCTATTTCTTTTCACTCACTTCGCACGACACTGCTTGAATTCTGTCTTAACATAATGTCTTTCTCAGAGTATCTGCAGAACAGGTAAATATATTAAGAGAAGAGAAATTTTGCAAAGACTGAAAGACACTGATATTTGTTTTGTTTTGTTTTTTTCCCAAATGAACAAACCCTAAAATTTTAAAAATCGTTGCTAGAAAAATCTAGATTTTTAAAGATAGATTAATCAAAGTGTATCTTTGCAAAATCAAATGCTGTATGTTAAAATTTTGAATTATGATGCTATTACACAAATTGGAGACTTTGAACAAAGAATGATTTGAAAATGAAAAGATAGAATATTTTTTCCCTGCTTTCATCTTGTCAGAGCTTTATTTTCTAGTTTTCTTTAGAAATTAAATTACAACATAATCCAGTTTTATAAAATGCTCTGATTTCAGCTGAGCAGCCTATTTTTCAGGATTTCTTCCCCAATTCTAGTAGCCAGTGTTGAATTAGGTACAAAGAGGACCAATTCCTTGTCAGAAGAAGTAATGTTGATAAGCAAAGACTTGTGCTGAATAGCTACCAGTGAATATCCAAAATTAATTTCAGTATGTAGATTTTGATATTTGCAGTAAAGTTCCTGAAAGAATAGCTGTGCTGCAGCTCCTAAGAATGAGTTTCAAATAAAATAGAAAACTTGGAGAAGATAACAGGCATGCAGGCCAGGCACTGCCAAACCAATAAACCACAACATGAATTTGTCCTAGCAGTTCTGCTCTCCAGGTAGTGAAAAGTTCACTCTTTGTCCAAAAAAAGACAAAGATACATTGTAATAGTAATGCACGGCATAGAGGATTTTGAAGGAAATAGGTTTTCCCATTGACACTGGCTGGTATGTTAGGATCAGTGTTGATAGGTCTTTGGATTTTGGTGCCACTTCAGTTAGTTACTGATGTGGATAGCATACTAGATGGGATGTTTGACACTATGTTACAGATAATGTGATATAAAATGTTTTGAGGTAGTTTGGGTGGTTTTTAATTTTGCCTACTGCCACTGTTAGTGCTTTGGGACATAGAGATTTATAGATGTTTGAGTTTCACATGAGTTACGGTTATAAATAACCTTTAGCGCTCTCTGGAAGACTAAATACTTTAATCCCTTCCTAAAATCTCTTTTATACCTTCTGTTTTCAGAGTTAAAATGAAGGGTGCAGACTAAGAAACTCGCTCAAATCATGCAGTTGAATGAAATAGTAAAATATTGATGACAATGCCCAACTCTACAGCTAAAAATAAAATATAGATGTTAGAAACATGAAATAACACACAATCTATTATAGTAGATGTTAAAAATAGTAAAGGTGAATCAGAGTAGGTTGTAGATAGACATCGATTGTATGTGGTTTTAATCTAGTAATCTAAAATGTGTTGCAAATTAAGAGAAACATTCATCTTTAATGTAAACTATTGGTAAGCCCCTGTGTAGCATTATTAATACTGCAGAAAATCTTACAGTCATAATGTGCTTAGTGTGTGAATGCACTCAGATTGAAGCTCATCAATAGCTTTGAATAACAGAGTAATTTGAAGTGAGAATATCTGAGAGAGAAAAGAGAGAGGATGTTTGATCTGCATATTGCAAAGTAAATCTGGAAGCATTAGGATTACTAAAAGAGAGGCAATGGCTCAGAATAAAAGTATCACGGAAATTTGATTTCTTTGTTAATTAAAAGAAAACTTTAAGGATGCTGCAAGTAGCCTTAAAATTATTGAAATATACTGTCTCTGTTTATTTCTTAATATTTTAAATTATCAGAAATATTTATCATTTAAAAGGAGCTCCCTAACAGGCTCAGCTCCCTGTAGTATTTTGGACCATGTAAAGCAGCACAGAAGCACAGAGCCAGGAACCTGGGCAGACATCCAAAAAGCACTTTGGAGGTTCAGTTATGGACTAAATGATCTAAATATTCTTTGATCATTTTAAAGTCAGGACAGGCAAAATTGTGGAAATTGCTGGATATTTTTTCTTTTAATTTTCACAAATATTCTATAATAGGGAACACAGATATTTTTCTCTGTTGTTTCGAACAAGTGACCTTATGAGATCAGCTCACTGATACATCACGGAACTACTCTGTTGTGGTGCCCAATGATCCTAATGATCCCAGTGATCCCTTTCATCTTTATTGCAGCAGTTTGCAGGCTGCAAAACAAATGATAAAGCAATCCAATGTAAGTGCATCAAAAATTGATGTAAAATTTTCTATAAAGTGCTTTGAGAATCAGAGTGATTTGCCAGTAGAAACTATCTCTGTACAGAGCTTGATAGCTTAAAAGAGGATTTTAGTGTTAGTCATAGTTACAAATAGTGAAGCATTTCTTTTAATTTTTAATAAGACAGATATCATTAAAAAGTCAATATTAGCAGAACCAGTGCATTTGATAGAATATGACCTATTATGTTTTACTAGATTGATATTGAGGATGAACTTATATGGGATAGTGGACAGAAGGTTTCATTGTGTTCTCTTTTAAAGAATGACTTCTCCACGTACACAGTATTGCTGATGACCTTAATTTCCAAATTAGAAATCATGCCTGGACAACAAGAGATTCCAGAAAATCTAAGGTCTTCAAACCTGCCTTTTGATTCTTGAAGTTCTTGGCTAAGTCTGGTTGATTCTTTCCGACTTTTTTCTGTGGAAGAGTTATATGTATTTTTACTTCAAGGATTTTAGTAGGCTGTATCAAGTCTGCTGCTGCAAAACCCAGAATGCTTCTTGTAAATTGCCAAACATAATGCTAAAATTCTTGACTAATACTGAAAGCAAAAATCACCAAGATGGATGAATTCTCATATCTCTGAAACTCTCTGGAAGTCATTGTGATTGAAGGTTTTGGGTTTTTTTTTTCCCCTAAGCCTCCACAGAGGCAAATTATTTGCCCATGATTACTGGGATTCAGAAAGATGTGAGGAGAGAGGGAGCCATAAGAAGACTAGAATTAACCAGTAATTAATGTAGTAGAACTGCAGTTACTTAATAAACAGGATCTCAAAATAAGTTGCTGTACAGAAAGGTTCTGCTTTTGTCAATAGGATCCCCAGTACTTATGCCTGCCCTCAAGGCATTTTGAAATGCAATTGAATATGTTTTCCACATAGATGCCTTAGAAGGGGAAAAAATTGGTGGCTGGGAGAACATAATTGGGGATTAAAATGTTAATGAATCTCTCATTTTGCATTGTTAATGCATTTATTGAAAGATAGTTATTGATTTAATTATACTAACAAAACAAATTACATTAAAAATGCAGCCTGACTCATTTTTGAACCTTGGAAATGGAAATAGGTTTTTTACCTTCAGAAAAGAAGAAAATCCTATTTCAAAGACAGGAAATCAGTTGGATTACGTCTAGAAATTTATTATGGATGCTTTTGAAATGCTATTGGCATTGAAATTGCAGAGTGTTATTATTCTCCACTGTAATTATAATGGGCTTGATTGCATAATCTTACACATCCTAGTAATAACGTTTGCAGAAGTAGATATGGTCTAACTGAAATCCAGGCAAACTTAAATTTTCTGATAACACTGTTAAAGCCCCACAGTAAATTGTAAAGGAAGTACGTTCACAGTGCTGCTGCGGAATATGAGCGCAGATTGCTATGTCCATGGAATGTGAAGATTCAAGGTCCATAACTTAAGGCATGATAAGCCTGCATATTATGTGTGTGTAGAGACAGCAGATATTCCAGTTATGCACAGAGTTTGGGAGGCAGACAGTTGCCTAATAATGATTTCTCTTTGTATGAAAGAGATAAACCATAGTCATGCATCTTGTGTATATTTTGAATACTTTAGGAGTCTAAGCAGCATTTGAAGAAGTAAAATTTCACTCCTGAATTAGGGGCCAGCCCAGGAATTTGTTCCCCAGCTACTCAGTTTTCACTGCTGGCAAGCAATAAGTAAGTGGCCCTTCACTACTTTATGTGAGTGTGCTGACAGGCAAACTGGCTGCTGCCCTTTGGCTGTCTTGCAGCAGAATACACTTCTCAGCAGTGGAGATCCTATAGCTTCATGTGGCCATGGAGCTGTATGTTGTGTAGACCTGTGGGAGGACCCTATTCCTAAGTGCTGTGTTTCAAGTATGTCTGATATTTGCTGATAGATCCAAAACATGCTGTGCGGGAGGGATAAATTGATAAATTCACAGCATGACAGTAAAAGCTGCTCTCTTAGGAAGCCGAGGTAGAATTTGTTTAGGAAAATGTTAAAAATTTAGAAACATGTAATTTTTTTTTAATTGAGATTAATCATCAATTCTTCCTTCCTCCTCCTTGATTTTCTTTTCCCCTTCATTATTTTTGTAGACTGATATTGTTTTCATTTGAGGAAGCTGAATAAGTTATAAAGATGGACAAAAAATTAAAGTGCAAAAAGAATGAGAAATAAAAGTGAAAAAGCATCCCTCCTTCTCTTGTGCTTAATGGCAAACAAGACAAAAATTAAGGAATTCTGAAAAGGAGTATGAATATTACAAAATGTCAGAATTTAAAAATGTCATATTTTGGCCTCAAATTTAAAAATGCAAATACATTTTTTGAAAACAGAAGCTTAAAGGAAAGATACTAGTGAATATAAAATACATTTTTTGCAGTAAAATATCAAACTTGTACCACCGCTTGATCACAGGATGGCTATAAACAGTCACAGAATCACAATCTTGGATTCACAGAACTGTAGGTGTTGGAAGGGTCCTCTGGAGATCACCTAGTCCAGCCCCCCTGCTAAAGCAGGATCACCTTGAACAGATTGCACAGGTGATTTTGAATGTCTCTGGAGAAGGAGACTCCACAACCTCTCTGGGCAGTCTGTTCCAGTGCTGTGTCACACTTACAGTGAAGAAAGTTTTCTCATGTTCAGATGGAACTTTCTGTGTTCTAGTTTGTGCCTGTTGTCCCTTGTCTTGTTGCTGGGTACCTCTGAAAAGAACTCTGGCCCATCCTCTTGACATATTTGTAAGTATGAGGTATTTATAAGTATTGATCAGATTTCTTCTCAGTCTTCTCCAGGCTAAACAGATCCAACTCTCTTAACCTTTCCTCTTGAGAGATGCGTCAGTCCCCTAATCATCTCCAGTGGACCCTCTCCAGTAGTTTCTTGTCTTTCTTGAACTGAGGAGCCCAGAACAGGACATGATATTCTGGATGTGGACTCACCAGGGTGGAGTAGAGGGAGGAGAGAACCTCCCCAACCCGCTGCTGGCCAAGCTTTTAATGCACTGCAGGATGTCATTGGCTTTCTTGGCCATGAGGAACATCGCTGGCTCATGGAGAGCTTGATGTCCGCAGGAACTCCCAGGTCCTTCTCTGCAGAGTTGCTTTCCAGCAGGTCAACTTCTGACTTTCACTGGTGCAGTAGACTTCTTATTTCAGCAACAGTGTCTCAGTGTAATAGCGGGGACTTCTGCATGGTGAACAGGAAGTACATTCAAACATGATGTTCTGACAGAAGACAGTTCTGAACTATGTTTTTCTGCTGACTTGGGATTTTTTTTTTTCCATATCGGCCACAAAAAAACCACCCAACAAAACCCAAACAAAAAACTCCAAAACAAAACAGTGTGAACTACACTTCTATTCAATAAACACTCTCTTTGAACAGCTTGTTAATACTGTTCTTGTTTTGGTGGTAACTGTCATTCTTTCTTTTAGTTTCACATTACGTTGTCTTCTCCATAATCTTTGATAGTATGTCTTCATTTTCCATGTTCCCAGTCAACTGTCTTTGCTTCCTCATGGATTTCTGTTTAATAGACAATGTTTTGCTTCATCATTCCCATTGATGTGTCTTTATGCTTTTTGCTAGTATGTTGTACAGAATCATAATTTAGGTTGCAAGAAACGCTCCGTTTCCAAAGATGTAGGTTACATAACCTTTCTGGGAAACCCAAGGTTTTTTCAGCCTGTGACTATTGCCTCTTGTCCTACCACCATGCACTTTCAAGAACAATCTGGCTCCATCTTCTCTGTAGCCCCACGAGTGCTGGACAGAGGAGAAGAATCACCTTGGCTAGGTAATACTCTTGCTAATACACCTGGTAGCTTAACACTGATAGCATCTTATGCTTTCAGTTTATTGATGCTCCTAGAATTTATAAGTCATTTTGAGAACTGGCACTGTTACTGGAGGAGCCTAAAGGGTTGGATTAAACCTTTAATCAGATTTTGTATTTGGCCTATTCTGGCTTGCCTTATTTGTGGCTTCTGATAGAGAAACCAGCAGCTGCTATTGCTAGTACCATACTGACACCTGCAGTTATGGACTATGACAGAAGCAGCAGGTGCCCAAGCATTTTCCAACTTGAGTTTTGTCCCCTTGAAGAAGGAATCACAGAATCATAGGGGTTGGAATGGACCTCAAGAGATCATCGGGTCCAACCCCCCTGCCAGAGCAGGCTTCCTAGCTCGTATTGCACAGATAGGCATCCAGATGGGTCTTGAATAAATATTTAAAGAAAGTCCCTTGTTTGGCTCATCATGACATGCAAACCTGAGGCATGTTATGTTGCTGCATTTTGCAGAACTGCTCAGTAAAGAGGAAAAAAAATCAAACCTACAGTAATGTATGAAGTCCATTTCAGACTTTAATCTTTTTTCTTTTCCTCTCTTTTCTTTTTTGAGCAAAAATACTGCCAAAATCATCTTAACTGCAGCTCTGGTTGCATGAGATAAGGAATAGTGCTGAGACAATCCTGTTTCTTCCTTTTAACCTACGCATCTATACCTGAGAATGAGGGCTTTGCTTAGCAAGATGAAACTTAATATATCTTGCTTATATTGCATATTTCCTTGAACATCTTAATGGAATTGGCAAAGAAGGAAAGGACTTAAAGGCAGTATATAGACATTTACTACTATATGTAATATACTCTGCAAAAATAGAAATATGTGTTTTAAGGAAACAAATTCATCCAATTCCCAAACTTGAAAATCATGAGAAAAATCTTTTGTATATGCTTTTTTTAGTGTTTTGATGTTTGCATTCACTGTACTTATGGTTAATATAATTTAGTGGGAATATTAATACTCAATTTTTTCAGAGTTTAATAGAAGTGAAACTTGACATTGCAAAAGCGTTGGAAGCAGAAGACCTTTGACCACAAAACATGCAAATCCTGAAAAAGGCAACATAAACTTCAACATCAGTGGACTTCATTCTTCTTGCTGTGCAAGACCTACTTCTCTTGGATTCTGTTATCATATTCTTGAGCTTTCCAGTGCCCAATACTGAGGATCGTCCAAGTGATGCAGAGATTTGATTCAGTGGGCCTCTGATAAACTGAGTTATTAATTTGTTTTCAAAAATGAGTTATCCACATATGTGACAGAGCTTTGTAGAAGACCTTTCCCTACTTTAAAGGAAGGGGGGAATTATTTAAATATTTCAAGAATCTAGATTTGTATCAGTTTGCCTCTATATTCTAACTATTTTGTAATCACCAACAGGAGATTATGTAGCCACCAATTAGCACTTAGCTGTAGTTGAGGGAAAATGTAGCTTGTATGTACTTTACCAGCATATATTCTTCAGAGCTATTATGTTGTTTATCAATGGAAAGAATATGAAATTAATGAAATTTGCAGAAGTTTATATAGCAGCCTGTTTGAATTTGCTGTGTGTATGAGATGCAATGTATATTCTTGACTAAGTATTTGCCTTTCTTGCTTGTCTAACCCCAGAGTGTGTGTTCTTCATAAACTTTGAGAAACTATATTTAGTTAGATGATTTTCCTCGTAGAGCATGCTGAACTGTGTTTTTCTAAAGTTTTTCTTTCACATATTTTCTCTGTTGCTTTGTTTTAGTCAGAATTGATTAGAATCATGGGGTTATTTCTTATATCCATAACCTGTGATTGCAGAGAAATAAACCATTTCCCCAAAAGCAGCCAGTTGAATTTCAAGAATATCCAGTTCCAAATTTTCTAAGTGTCACACAAAGGCAATTTGACTAAACAGATAGTGAGGAAATTTAGCGTGAAAGGAAAGTTGAACCTATTTTCCTCAGCCTGTATATTCCTTAGCTTCTGCAAAAAGAAGTTGATGAATCCTCCCAGGTGCAGGGCAGTATAAAGGCCATTAACAGGACACTTACTTTCCAAGTCAAGTCGTGAGATAGAGAATTGACAGCCCTATAGCATAGAAGATTATGTCTGCGACACTTTAGCACTTGCAACATACAGAGTTCTGGTTTAAATGTACTTGTAAAGCCTCATGACTATGCCTTGAGCATAAGCTGCTAAGGAAATACTTGTGAGCTCTCCCTGAGAATGGCTATTCCCTTGAGAGACAAGCTGAGTGAAGTAAGAATTATATTTTTGTGATGTATATCTCACTGAGAAGTGCTGCTCAATTCAAATAAACCATTGACTATTTCTACAGTGGTCTTATTTATAGCATAATAAACTGAGACAGCTATAAATCGTGAGCAGTGATACTGACTTCACCATCTAGTACACTCCTTTCTGTTATTAAAAATAAAAAGCAGCTCTAAAAAGCCTGATGCCCTCAAGCTAGCAAAATGTTTGTTTCCAGACTTCACTAACTGCGTAACAACTCTCCCTCAAACCAACACCCTTCCCTGACAGGGATGGGGCTTCTAATTAAGCATTTAAGTGTGAACACATGACCTTAACTCCTGGTACGAAACACCACTGTGAGTGATACTCAAAAGTTATGGCAGAACTGAGCTGTGGATAGAATCATAGGAGTTGGAAGGGACCTTGAGAGATCATTGGGTCCAACCCCCTTGCCAAAGCACGCACTCTAGCTCATATTGCACAGGGAGGCATCCAGACGGGTCTTGAAAAAGTTCTGCATGTTGGTGTGGAACTTCCTGTGCTCTAACTTGCAGCCATTGTCCTTTGTCCTGTCTCCACAGATGACTGAAATGGGGCTGGCCATTTCCCCCTGCATCCCATACTTAAGATATTTATAGACATTAATAAGGTCCTCCCTTAGTCTTCTTTTCTCCAGGCTGAACAGTCCCAGCTCACCCAGCCTTTCCTCATAGGGGAGATGCTCCAGGCCCTTAATCATCTTTGTAGCTCTTCTCTGGACTCTCTCCAGGACATCCCTGTCTTTTTTATATCAGGGAGCCCAAAACTGGACACAGTACTCCAGGTGGGGTCTGACCAGGGCAGAGTAGAGGGGGAGGATCACCTCCTTCAACCAGCTGGCCACACTCCTCCTGATGCACCCCAGGATCCCATTGGCTCTCTTAGCCCCCAGAGCACACTGCTGGCTCATGGCCAAACTGTCATCAACCAGGACCCCCAGGTCCTTCTCCACAGAGCTCCTCTCCAGCAGGTCATCCCCCAGCCTGTACTGATACAAGCAGTTATTCCTTCCCAGATGCAAGACTTTACACTTGCTTTTGTTGAATCTCATCTGGTTTCTCTCTGCCCAGCTTTCCAGCCTGTCCAGGCTGTGAATTTGTTTCAAACTTGGTTAGGAATAAAAATGGATGGAAATAATTTTCCTACATTGAGGAACCAAGCTGAGAGTTCTTGAAAATTACATTTTTTGCATATGATATTAGGATATGCACTTACTTTTATCATAGATGCTCAAAGTTCTAAGACGTCTGTTTTGCAGGGTTAGTATTCTAGCTGAAGGTAGTGTTTTGATTAACTCTAGAAGGGAAAGGCCTGAAAAAGAGGAAAACGGACTAGCTGAGCTAACAGATTTTTCTGAAGCCAGTTTCCTTGGACCTCTTTTAATGATGCGTGTGAACTTTTGTTTTGGTTTCGCTTTGTATAGAAGACTAAAATTAATTGGGAGGTTAATCAAAAGTTATCATTGAGACCAGCTGAATACTGTTCATTGAGAAAATTTAGGTAACAAGAGGGATTTAACCTGAAGGGACTTGATTAGATTGTTTGTATAATTAGAAATAGGAAGTTTTGAGTTTCTAATGAAAATACTGCTTCTAATCCCAGAGAAAATAATTCCTTCAGCTCTTCATTCTGGTTGGCGAAACCATCATTAACATATGGTATATTTATCAGAGTTTGCATCTGAGCATGAAATACTGAATAACTCAAATTAATTTTGGATAGTAATCACATTTTGCTTTTTTTTTTTTTGAGTATGTGAGACCTGCATCAGGTAAGTTAATTACTCTCTTGAAACAAATGCCTGAGATTTTGGTATTCTCTTTTCTACCACCTTGCCATCCCTGGTTTCTTAGTAGAGGGCACTATGTTACAGTAATTCTGTGAAGAGAAGCATTTGATATGGTATTACTTCTAAGGTACATTATTTAAGCAAGTAATATAGGCCAATACTCTTAAGTGCTTCCTGTCATTTCTCAGCTTTTCAACGGGAAAGTGAATTATCCAACCAGTAGAAAGAATTTGTTGATTCTGGATCCTGTATGTACTAGCAAGCAAAACTGGAAGGAATTTAAAATACACTGGGTAATAAAAAGTATTTTATTTTTTTCATTAGAATTTCTTGACTACAAAGCTCATTTACTATGCAGGTTGCGTTGGTTTTTTGTCTGGACAGTAGCTCGATTAGAATAATAAATGCAATGTCCGGCAGGCTCTGTGTTCTGTATCAGTTTCTGATTCAATAATACTTAAAAATTAACTTCACTTTGAGGCTTATTTTAGGGATGTTGATGTCAAAAGCACTTTCTTTGCTACAATTTAGGGCAACTGAATTCCTACAGTGTTATCTGTCAGTTACTAATTGGCTAAAAATACAAGCCTTCTCTTTTTTCATAATTATTTTCAACAACGTAGAGGTATAAAATATATGACTAAAATACCACCTTTTTTTTTTTTAAAAAAAAGCATTTTTACTTATGCTTTCTTGTGTCAAAGAAGAGATGGAAATTCCTACTGAACTTGTTGAGCTCTCTTGATAAGGACAAACTTTCATTAAAAAAAACCCCAACTTTGTGGAAGACAAACAGAATTGCTTCAGGGGAAGAAACACTTTAAAATAGTGTGCTAGGACCTGTAACACCTCCAGACTGCCAATCGAGGAAATACAGTAACAAGCTGGGGAAAAGAACACCTCTGTTATCTGAATAATTGTGAATTTGTTTGATGCCAGCTTTTCCTTCTTGTGGTGGGTGAGTTTTCGCAGCCTTTGGAAAGGGGAGTAGCCAGGTCAACAGGGTGCTCAGTGCATAGAAGTGTCAGTAAACAAACTTCAGTGGTCATATGAAGTGATGGTGTGTGAATGGAATGAGGTTCTTGTGGTTTCAAGGTGTTACACAGGATAGGAAGGGCCTTGTCTTGCTTCTGAAAGGGAAGCAGGGATATAAACCACTGAATGTCAGAGCTATGAATATTAATGTGCTAGTTAAGGTCATTTTTCAGAAGGAAGTTGGAGGAAAATCCTGCTTCACAAGTCTACTTAGCAGCTTTGTAAAAAAGGAAAAATTAGGGAAAAAGGTGTAAGCTAGTTTCTTTTGGCTGTTAGAGCTTGGTCATATTTCCCTTTGAGGTTTTCCTTTGTTACAAGTATGCATTAAAATCTGTGAAAGATATATGCTTTAGTGTACAAGGAAGCAACTTCCCCTGCCAAATATGAGCAGCAAAAACCAAACCCCATAGAATAAAATTATGTATACTGATTGTTTCAAACATATTTAGAGATATATATATATTCTATATTGCATTGAATAAAATATGCATACAAAATTAGTTGTGATAGAATCATTGACTGATTTGGGTCAGAAGGAACCTCAAAGGCCATCTAGTTCCAACCCCGTTGCCATAGGCAGGGACACCCTCCACTAGCCCAGGTTGCCCAAAGCCCCATTCAGCCTGGCCTTGAGCACTGCCAGAGAGGGAGCAGCCACAGCTTCTCTGGGCAACTTGTGCCAGTGCCCTCCCACCATCATAGTAAAGAATTTCTTCTTAATACCTGATCTAAATATACCATCCTTCAGTTTGAAACTATTAACCTTTGTCCTATCATCTAATATGTATCCAAATGACATAATGTCACACACAGAGACAAACTGAATGGAATTATGTTTTTAGTATAGTTTTAAATGTAACTTTTTAAGCATCTTGTCTAAACAGATGAGATTAAAGTCACACTTTTTTTATCAGCATGTTTTATTTTTTTGGAATATTTTACCCTACCAGTTCTTATTCCTAATGACAAAAAGTAAAAGCAATTTCCCTATTTTTATTATAACTTTATTTTATTGCCAAATTCAATATTTACTTTCCTTGTATGTGAATATACATTAGAAGATTTCCATTTAAGTTTTGCTTTTCATAAAGGAAACAAATGGTAATGTGATGTTTTTATGCCAATACTAATCAAATACAACATATTGCTGTCATCTTTCTTGCTTGTATCATTTCTGGCATGTACACAAAACCTCCATAACATGAATTTATGCATGCTAGGTATGTATATTTCAGTGCCTGAGAGTATTTCCTACTACTACCTTTGCATAAAAATCCACGCACATGCACAAACACAAAAGTATCCTTTGTTGATGTTTGTTTCTTTAAGGATTTAACTTTGGGGGTAAACTTCACCAACATTCTTAGTGCCACATCGTAGCATTATTAAAGCAGTCCCTTTTTTACTCTTCCTGATAAAAGACTGCTGTTTAACAGTCCTTTATGTGAATGCAGAGCTCATTAATGGGACCAGTCTGATAGTGCTGTTTAAAATGGTTTTAACGGGGACCTGGGATTTATGCAGTGCCTGAGTAAGCAAGTAAAAACATCTTACGCGTAAACCAGAGGCCTGTTAATTCATCTATTTGTTTTAGAGAGGCAACATTTCTTAAGTAAATTCAGCAGTCTGTGTAAAGGACACTGTTACTGCATAGCAGCTGAGAGTCCAGAAAACTCTGGTACACCCCTGGTTCATGTACTAAAGCTGTTAGCTCCAAGCCACTCTACGCTGAACCAACTGTGCTCACTTACTATTTGTTGAAGTGACTGAGATGTGTTTGAACACAGCTAAGAAAAGGCTTGTCGTTTCTGACCAGCACCCTTGACATGCACAGTGCGTGATTTGTGCTGGGGTTGGGGTAACAGGAGAGTTCTGTAATTGTAGTTTGGGGCTTTTTTGGCTTATCCTATAGCAGGCAAGCATCAGGGAGCAATTCTGTGGTCACTTATAGGTGAGAATTTGAGTGGCAGCTTATGTAGCTCATGCCCTTTATGGTGCTTAAATCAGTTTGTTGTCCGTATATGTGTCTGTGTTTTACCACCTGTAATTAGAGGACATCTGCATCAGAGCTTGGTCTAGTTGCCTTTAACATGTCAAAACCATCATAGTATGCAGTATTACTCTGTGTTACATGGCAGTAAGCATGGTTCCCAGTAAGCAGTGCTCATGTCTTGCACACAGAGATGAAACTAGAAAAAACAACCCCAAAGTAATACACTACAAATTAGGCACATATATTTATGAAATATTAAGGCATTAATCCTCCTGCATACTGCTTGATCTTACTAAATAAGCTGCTGCTACTGAATGAGTGCACTGACGTTCATACAGTCTATGCAGTGCAGCAAAAGGCAGTGTAAGTACAAACCTGAGCAAAGGGTAATCTGTATCATCCCATGGTCTCTTCTTGGCACGTACCCTGACCAGTCAATGTGTAATTTACCATGCTGACTGGATGCATTCATGGGTGGAAAATGGAAGCACTGATATGAAAGCTTAGGTAACTTTGGATTAGTTATATGCCATGGCAAATAGCAGCAAGGGAATAACAAATATGTTGCATGCATGAACTTTCTAACATGAACAAGACTTCCTCACACCCCTAAATGATCTTTGGCATCTGTTGATGTGTGTGAAACAAGTGTCTTGATTAAAAAAGATTTTCACTTTTTAGTCATGTTACAGTTTGGTGTAACTGCTGCTTCAGTGGCTCTTGTAAGCGGCAGTTACAGCTTTCTGCAAGCCCCATATTTTCAAAACATTGGTACATTCAAGGCCAAATTTGAGACTAAGCCTATCAGAGCTGGTCATAGTGCCTCTGTGAATCACATATAGGAAAAAAAACTGCTGGCAGGCGCACTTTGCCACCGGAGCGGGAGTGAGAAGATGTAACAAGCTGCACAGACGCCAAGGCCAGGCCCGCAGGAGGGGGGCGGATGAAGAATGTGAAGAGAAAGTTTCCCCTGCAGCTCGTGGTGGAGACCATGGTGAAATGGGTGTCCCCCCGAAGCCCATGGATGAGGACGGGGAGCAGAGACAATTATGCCCTGTGAAGATTGATCCACGCCTCAGCAGGTTTGCCAGGGGACTTGTGACTTTGCAGGGGACCAGGCCAGGGGGTCTGGACCCGGATGTCAGCACCCTATGGAGGGGAGAGTCCTGCTGAGAGGCCTGTGGTGAGGGGATGACTCCCTGATAGAGAGGACTCACGCTGTAGAAGTTTGTGGATACGACTCTGGTGTGGGTGGGACCCCACGGTGCCGCAGGGGAAGGAGGTGTGTATGTGGAATGTTCCCCCCCAGCTGAGATGGAAGACAGCTCGGGAGGAACGGACTGAAACCCCTCACTCTCCATTCCCTGCCCCCCCTGTACTGCGAACGGGAGGGAAGAAGGGAGCGAATCTCTGATTAAAGTCAAGAGTGCGAAGAGGAGAGGGGTGGGGGGGGAAGTAGAAGTGATAATATCTGGGGAAGAAAAGCAGCTTGTGAGGGATCGCCGGAACCCCTCTGCCCATTCCCTGCCCCTCCCCACGCCATGTTGGGGGGGAAGAAGGGAGTAAAATCGTGATGAGTTTTAAGTTTGCTAAGAAGGGAGGGGTGGGGGGAAGGCGCTTTAAGACCTGGCTGCTTCTTATCTCGTTCTGGTTCACGGGGTGTATTAGCTGTAGTAAGTAGCGATAAATCACTTTTTCTTTCCTTTATTCTGTGCTGAGTCTGTTTTGCCCATTGCACTAATTGGAGAGTGATTGATCCCTCTGTCCTTATCTCAAGTCCTAAACCTCCCAATATCTATATTCTCCCCCTTTTTGGCTGAAGGGGAGAGTGAGCGAGCGGCTTGGTGGGTATTTGGCCTCTAGTTAGGGCCAAAACCACCACAATCACTAGAGGGGCAACAGTCAGCAACCAAAATAAGGTATTTGTAGCTAGTGCTTTTTTTACTTTTAGAAGTTGCACAGATTGGGTTGGGTTTTTTTTTTCTTAAATCAATTGTCAGAAACATACCTTCTCAGTCAGAATCCTTAACTATTTCAATTAGTTAATTGAATTAGCTAATTGGGATTGAAATTAAAATTAGCAATTTCTCCATTTCTCACAATTTTTTGTTTAATTCATTAGTAATTATACTGTAGCATTCAGCCTGTATCTGGAGCATGAGCCAGTTCCTCCTGTACTATCTCTTTCCTCTTCAGCCAGACAGACACTAAGAAGCCAGAAAATAAGAAACAGAAATCGATCTGAATTTCATCCTCTGTTTTCTGAGATTGTAAATCGATGCTCTTCTGTGACCTTATTGATATTAGTGCAGCTCCTCCAAAATTTAGATCCTTGTTTCTTTCACTGAATGTGCTTTTCATAGTCACAGGGAAGGTTCTGGCATGAGAAGTTAAGTCTCATGCACTTTGTGTTGTTTGTAAGGATTAGGTCCATAAATAGCAGAATTGTTCTCCACTTCTCTCTGCTATAGAGAATGTGGCACTTTCGCTATTAAACGAAAAATAAATCTAGGACATGGTGATGCAATGAAACCATCATTACAACCAGAGAAAAGATATTTGACTTCTAATATATACACTTTTGATTATAAATAATTAATAATCTATGGACAGTTGTTACAACCTTTACTATATACAGTGTTTTTGGAAATTCATAGAGAGGATAAGGAAAGGGGTACAAATTAGAATATGGCCATAACATTTCTTCAACCCTTTACCTACTTTCTGTATCATTAAAGTTAGCTAATTAGCTTTTTGATTTAAAATCAGAGGTATGGATTTTACTCTTGAGTGATGCTACTATTTTTAGAGCACAGATTTATCAGTATGGTTTTCCATCATATTAAATGATGTTTAATGTTATGAAAGGTGTTATTGGTCTGTCTTACAGCAATGCTGAAAGTTCTTCATTGTGTAGATCATCTTTACATGCTATGGTGCATAATTTCTGAGGTTCTTAACGGATTTTTATTGCCTTTGGAAAGACAATACATTTTTAGACTAATAAAATGTATCGGAAGTTTTATAAAAAGAATAGGGAGAACTCAACTTGTTGCTAGTCCTAAAGCTAATACAGGGCCTATTTGAGACTAAGTTCTGGACTGAATGTGGGGTAGCAAAAATCTCCCTAAGTTTGTGCAAAACTCTTATTTTAATGTTTTTGTGGAGGAAAATGGTCTTGAAAGTAGAGAAAGAGGATGAAGGTCTCTGGGGTTAGCATGGGAGCTGATACTACCAACTCATGTTATGGTATTCCAGGATGCTGGAATTCACAGGTGGTAAAAGTCAAACCTGTGAAACTTGATTTGCAAATATCTACGTTGGTACGTTAAATCTTCAAAGATGTGGTCATTTGCCCTCCTTGCAGGAAAAATGGATGTGGCAGAGGAGGTGAGGCTTTCTAAACCTTTTTTGTTGTTGTTGGTTTGTTTTTTTTACTGGACTGTAAGACAGGATGGGAGTGACTGGAAATACTTCAGCTAGGCTGATGAGATATCTGGTGGCACATGCATTATTCAATACCAATGATTAAAACACTTTCTGTGCAGGCATTCAGCTTTGACTTGAATAGACTAGAGGGAAAAGGTGCCTCCATCAGGTTTGATGTACTCATTGGGGATGGACAGATGGTGGCCAGATTATTGCATGGTAACTCTGAGTGAAAAACATGTTTGTCGTCTTCCCACAATAGCTCAAGATTTGGGGACTTGCAGTATCTGAAATAACAGGGAGATAGCCCTGAACTGAAGTGACAAATTCAATGTAAAGCTTGTGAGCCAACTATGGAAAGGAAGTTTATAGGTTATTCAGAAAAAAAGTGTAGCGATAAAGCTACAGGTCATATTCTTAGTACCATGAAACCACGCATAAACACAGCTTTATGAACTTAACTACCAACCAAATATAGCACGAAACCGCTATTCCTGAAGATTAGAGAGAAATATGGAGTATGAGGTATCTGAAATGCTCTATCCACATGTTCCTTTTATTAGGCGAAATGTAGTGTGTTAACCTATATGAATTCTATATGAATTCTCCATGATACAGTTTTCCCTCCCACAGTATGGGATCAGCTGAGGAAGTGAACTGAGTCCAGATCTGAGGCTCTTCTGGGGAAAAAAAGTACCTCCCTTTCATTTCTCTCTTTCAGCATTCTAATACCTTTCTACTATTCATTGTTTCCCCATTTGAGTTGACTCTTGTATTAAAAGCTATTATTTCAGCATGCATCTGAAATTTCCACCAGTTCCGCATATCACAGAAGGAGCACAATAGCTTGAAAAATTCAGCCGTGAATGAAAGAATGCCATGACAAAGAAAAGACCTGAAATAATTTATTTTCAGAACACTGTGGCCTATTGAGTATAGCCTTGAGTGTGACCCATGTCCTCAGGCTAGAAATTCCTTTTGTGTGTTAAGTTACTCATCTGAATGATAGTGGTACTAGTATGTCATAAATGCTTTGAGCTATGCTAGTAAGAAGTGCTTTTTCACAGCAAAGATTCATTGTTATTCTCTTTTATGATATATAATTTTCAAAGAGTTGCTGCAAACAAAGGAGTTATTAAGGCTTCTTGAGAAATGATGTAAGTATTTATTATTTTAGTCCCCCATAGTAGGCTAGACTTGCACTACATTAAGAAAGGGAATTCTAACCATGGTTACTTCATTTTAAAATGAAACTTGCTCCATTTTGGGAACCTTATTTCCTTAACTCAGGCTTCAATTTTTTTTTAGTTAGTATTGTGATATAAAAATTTCAGGACAGCAAACAAGCCCCATTTTTATTGCCTTTTTTATTATTGGAGAGGAAACAGGGGAGGGATATTTTGAAAGCTTTTTGGAAGGCAAGAGGTTGTGAAACCCAGCAAACAAAACTAGCAAGACTGGACATCTAACACTTTCTTTTCTAAAACAGTTTGTATTAGGAGTGGAAAACAATCAGTTTTGATGAAGAGTTTTCCTGAAGTACACATTTCACTGCAGCCATGACACTGAAGATCACCATCTGGCCTTTCTGTTGTGTCTTTGAAGAAACTTTTAGGGGTTATGAGAACTGGCTTATTTCCATTTACATTTAGAAGGTCATCTTTTGCTAAACTGTAGACTTACAGCCTGGGAAACAAAAAAGCCAAACTGACTCAAAAGGGGAAATGTATTTATCTCTTTGGCCTGCTGTGAGGTGCTGGCGAAAAACTGTATTGAAGGTGTTGCATAGGCAACACCTTCAATAGAAGAACTGAGAAGTGTGTGAGTCCATGTTCCCATTTAATCCAAGGTTTAATGTTATTTCTGGAAAAAATAATTTTTTGTTTCAGTCCAGAAAAGTAGAAGAGTTTGAATCTTGACATCCCACATACTTCATGAAAAATATATATACAGAATTAGAGTATTAGGAGCATATATATGCCCCAATTCCTTCACCTTTTTACAAAAGTATTGTTATTTACTTCATAGTTATTTACTTGTTCCTGGATGTGAATCCCGAAAAGAAATGTATCTGGAGAGGAAAGAATAAATGTGTGTGTTTTAGCTTGTGGTTTGTTGTGGATTTTTTTGAGGACTATGAATGTCATCAGTACTGGAGGTCACTTGAGCAGTAAACCTCTTATGATGCTGTTTTGTGACTCTTCTTAATAGGAACTTTTCTATGCAATGAAAAGATCATATTTTTAGGCTTGTGAATTTCAACAAACAGTGGAGAATCTAAAAGTTAGGTATTGTATTGACCAGAACCAATAACGAAGTTGGCTTCTAGCAGCCTTTGGTCTTGGAACTGGAGATTTGCTCATTCATGGAAGCAGAACATGATGTAAGAAAGCTTATGAAAGACATGAACCTGCTAAAGTGGACCCAGAAAAAGGTCACAAAGATGAGCAGGGGCTGGACCACCTTCAGCATGAGGACAGGATGAGACACTTGGGCTTGTTCAGCCTGGAGAGGCAAAGACTCCAGGGAGACCTTATTGCAGCCTTTCATGGGCCTACAGGAAAAATGGAGAGGGATTGTTTGTGGGCATGAGGAGATAGGACAAGTGAAAATGGCTTTAAACTAAAAGGGTAGATTAGATAATAGCTATACATTCTTTACTGTGAGAGTGGTAAGGCAATGGCACAGGTTGCCCAGAGAAGTGGCTGCCCCATCTGTGGCAGTGTTCAAGGCCATGTTAGATGAGGCTTTGAGCAACCTGGTCTAGTTGAAGATGTCTCTGCTCATGGAAGGTTGATCTTTAAGGTCCCTTCCAACCCAAACTGTTGTATGAGCATGATAATAAACTGGAAACTAAAATGGTTAAGTGGAAGGTCCTGAACTGTGCCTTTATTTGTATTGGTAAAATCAAAGACACTGCAATTGAGGTTGTAGTAAAAGCAAAGTAACCCATGGACGGGTCTGAATGACATGATAGAAGAGGACAGTGTCTAACCTTGAGGAGGTCAGGCTCAGTGTAATACTGAGAGTTGTAATAAGACAATTGCTTGCTTTCTTTTTGTTTTCTCTCTTCCTCATAAAGGAAATTTTAACTTACAGCTAATAAGGATGGCATAAAAGGGATCAAGAATTATCTATTTTGAGCACAAAAGCTTTTATCTTACGTTATTGCCGTTCTCCCTCCTGTTTTTTTTTTAATACTTTAAATACTGCCTTTTGGAAGATGCCATGTTGTATTACCTGTACAGGTAAGCATGCACCGCTCTTTAAGTACATGGATATTGAATGATGTTCTCCCCAAACTTTGTCTGTTGTTTTTTCACTTGGCTTTAACACATATATCTCTTTGAATCTGTATTAATTTTGTTTAATTGCACATGAGGGGGGGACGACTAGCAAAGTAAAGCAATAATTAAACTTTATTCATTAGAGGAAGGTTTGGGATTACAAAATTTGAAAGGAAGAAAAACATAAGTGGAAGATATCTCTTTTCACAGTCAGTGGTCTATTAAACTTTGCAGTGCAAGCAGAAGTGTTCCCAAAATAATAACTCAGCTTATGTCATTGCACAGTATGTCTTCTACTTGCACCGTCTTTAGATTACTTTGATATTTGCCCAACATGTCTTCCAATTTCTCTTCAATGATATCTGAATTATTTAAAGCTTCTTTTTTCTTTCTTTTAGAGAGTGTGAACTTAGAAATGTGTTGTCAGTGTGACCCTGACCATTAACTTATAAATGATGTGAGATGCTCTGTATTTTAAGAGAGATGATTGGCTCTGTAAAGATATTTGCACAAATGTGTTCACTATTTAATCCTCATCCACACAAAACCTAATCATACTAGAAAGAGCCTTATGAAAGATATACCAATAAATCTTTGCAAGAGCTATTGACGCCTACAATATTTGTTTTGGAAAAGTAGTGAATAAAGGATATGTATTAGTGAGGAAAATATTGATTGATAAACCTGTCATTTCTAAGGGCTGAGAAAGTATGGCTCTTAGAAACTTATTGATGCAGAGATGATAGTAATTTTTATTTTAGTAACAAATCATAGTATGGCAGATGCAAAGGTATTAGGTGATAAATCATAGGATAGGAAGATTCAGGTAGTAACTCTGAAAAAACAGTCCATTTACATTTACATTTATGTTTTAAATAGAAGTATACCTGAAGCTAGATATTTGTCTGAAAGGTATTCCCATTCTAAATTATTAGGAAAAAGAATGTCAGGGTCTTCAAGTTGCAGCCTTTTTTGGTGACCTAATCGAGAGGAAAGAGTAGGACACTTATGTGACATTTCTACTACAGGAAAATTGATTTTATGTTCTGGTTCCTTAAATTAATTATTCAAAATGCTGAAACAACTAAAATCGGTTTATCTGTTCATTGACTTAGAAGTGGCATGACCTAGAATGTGTAAAGCCAAGCCATTTGGGCTCCATTTGCAGATCTCCAGTGATCCAGTTTGTGACCTTGTCTTGCCTTGGCTTCTTTCTGCCTTATTTAGGGGTTACTCTCCAGTGCAGTTGCTATTCTCTGTTCTCATCAATAGTTTTTGTCTTCACTGTTCTTTTAAGGCAGGCAAATCCACCATGCAGGTGAAACACTCCTCTTTTATACATTAAATCCTCCAAAAGCCATTTCAGGTTTTGTTGGAAGATGTATTCTCACTTATCCTTTGGGTTACTGTGATCTTCCAAGGTAGGCACTTTAGAAGTCTCTGGGTTATATGTGAGAAACAGACTTGTGTGGGCTCACACAGAAGGTAAGGAATTTTAGAACTAAATTAACAAAAAATTGAAGATTTGATCACTTTGGAAGTAACTGTTGCAAAGTTATTTACTACAGTAGGATCTTGTAGTGCTAATGTATTATGAGTAGTGAATAACCTACTAAGGCAGTGTTGTCTTGTAGGTATGATTGCAAGTGATGATTACTTTTAAACTTGCTGTAATTCTGTAGATTCCTCTGTCAAATGCTTAAAAACGTTGCATAGAAGTAAGAGTTGGGAGCAAGGTGTCATTAGTTCTTGGCTGGTAGTTAAGCTTGGTGGTATTTTATTGTAAATTTTTTTGAGAAAATGTGTGAAATTTTCTTTCTTCAAAAGACAAAATATCAGGATTGGAAAAAAAAATCAGTCTGAGAAATCGCTGTCATCTGATTAGATCCATCTTTTTGAAGGAACTAAGATTTTACTCTTGAGGCTCAATACAGTTATAAAAGTCTTTTCTTCTCAATAACAGCAGGTCATATTTGTCTCCAAACAGTCCAGAAACTGAATAGTGAATGTGTGATATTTTAAAGAAAACTTTTAATTTGCTTTATTCTGTGTGTGATCCCTAGTACATCAGAGAACTAGTGCAATACTGTTATATAGCAAACCACTTGTGAGTTACACTCAGTATCTGGAGAGCTCAGAAAATGTTAAGATTTAAGATAGTGGACATGAGAATAGCACCTGACTGTAATAGCTTGAAGGACTCTGTCATTAGAGGATGCTGTAATAATGAAAACCTTCAGCTTAAACCTGGGACCTTGCTTTGACTGCAAAGTCTGTGAACTATGTGCTGCATAGCATGTATGAGTTCTTCTGTATGTATCTGTGAATTTCTTCAAGATGTTTGTCAGCTTTGCCACTATACCCACGGTGTAGTGTGAAGAAAGTTGAGCAGTCCTGATCACTTAGCCACATATACATGATAAATGGTGCAAAGTATCTTTGGAGGGGAAGGGGCTTTGTTATGTACCCTGAATGTACCCATTTACCTTGCTGTAGTCCTGCTAGCCTCGGACGATGAATGAAAAATGAGTTTTTGTCATTGGGCCTTTACAGTTCACCTTTGAATATTCACACAAAACTGATCCTCTTGGGATGTTCAACTGTAATTCCTGCTGAGACAACATGGTCCTTTTGTGCTACAGCAAGGAGAGACAGTTCAAATTTAAAGCATTAAATGTAGTTGTGACTATGTCAAATGGATATAGCATGAAGATCACTGTGTACTCTCATCTAGCTTGTATTGTCTCAACTGGAACTAAAATTTAATAAGATAAATGCTCTTTGTATCTGATGGTCTTAGTATGCATTCTTAAGCTGCTTCACTGAGTGTATTTCACAAACCAGCAATGGAGACAACAGACCTCTTGTCTCAGGAGATATGAAGTAGCCTCGTGACTGTTTTTTCAGAAAACAAGCATATGGATAACTCTGACTTTTTCACAGGAAGTCTGGTTCAAGGTGATAATTGAACTATTGGGGAAGCTGAAATTAATGAACAGCCCTTTGTGAGGCCTCTCTAAAACTCTGGTGCTCATCTGAATTGGTGACTGCTTCATGCACAGAGGACCAAGGCTTCCTCTAGGCCCTCATGCTTATTTCTTCCTAAGGTTGCTGATACAGCATCTGGTAGCTTGCTTAGATAGTTTGTGACTTGTATGCTTGCTGACAAGTGAGAAGGGTGAGGAGACTGCCTTATGCTCCTCAGTCTCTGCTGTGAGATTCACCTTTCCTTGGGAGTATGCTTTCATATCACTAGAGACCCTCTCTGTCAGTTATTAAAAGGTCATGACAGCACCGT
>VZTU01027255.1:0-18266 GCA_013400835.1 Zapornia atra | reverse complement strand
TGTTGACTTTGGTAGGATCTCAACCAATTGAAAATAGTAGGATTTTAAGTCAAATTTTAAAGGAAAAAACTCAACAAAATCCCACAACAATCAGCTTTTGTGCAAAAAAGAAATTTAAAATAAATAGTCCTCATTCACCTTTAGTCAATGGCTGAGTTTTGCTCTACAAGTTTTTCTATGTGAATATATTCTGTATCAGTGTGAATTAAATTATCCCGTTTGCAATAATCCACTCAGAAACTAAATAAACAAACATTGTAAGAGAAATAATATTAACCAGTTGTCATAGTATAAGCGCTTTGTAGTACCATTATTTTGAGCTGTGTTTTCTGGTTTGTTATCTCTCAGGTGGTGTGCCTGGTTTATGTTCATGTTTAATTTCAGAAGGGATAGTAGTCAGCTTCTGAGCAATGATGTCCCTACAAGGTCTTAGGATTTTGATGCATCTAGTAGTCACCATATGAATATTACTTTCTTCCATCCTTTCACACCCCTTTTGTGTTACGCACTATTTGTAGTGTTAAACTATACCAGTTTTGTCAGAATTAGTGATAGGGCTGTAAATTCTAGGTCCTCCTGGAATCAGTTTGGGAGAGGATCTGAAATGTGAAGATTATTTTGAATTAGGCCCATGTTGTCATCAGTTGTTTTTTTATGTTGTTATCAGTATTTTTTCATATTGCTTCTCATTCCTGCAGAAAAACGAGCAGCCGCGAATGGAGCACAGTTTGCTTATGTATCTCTACTTTGTGAACTTCATCATCTTTGGATCTTTCTTTACCCTGAATCTCTTTGTTGGTGTTATTATTGACAACTTCAACCAACAAAAGAAAAAGATAAGTATATTGGTTGTGATCTCCGGCACCAACTATGTCTTGAGCAGTGCTATCTTTAGAGAACGTATAATGGGTAATAGTTAAGGTCTCCTACTGCCCCTGTGAGTAGGGGAATCATCCCATAAAAAACAGCCAATAATCCAGATGGTGCTTGTTATACATAGAATCTAAAAAGCCCTTTGACATTTTAAAGAGTATTAGTAATTAATTTAGCAGAAGTATCACTCGTGGTGAGGTTCTTCCTCCTTTCTTTTCTCCTATAACCTGAACACTCAGCTCAATCCCAGTATTTCAAAACCAGTGTCATTTCTGCAGCCCCTTAAAATTTTACTCCTTTTTTTTTTTGGCTCTACACTGAGCACAGAAGGAGACTCAATACTTAGAAAAAGGTCTGGGACAGTTGTTCTGATGAGCATTTTGGATATTCAACAAGAACAGGATGAGGGAAGCCAGTGAAACAGTTGTTCCTATCCAAGTTTTGAGGAAGTCTTTTATTTTTATTGTTTCTGAGATAACAGGGTTTCGCCTGAGGACTTCTGCTCTGTGAACGGATGGTTTATGCCACTGTAGTTTTTCAGACACAGTTAGAAATTAGGAAAAGGGCTAGTACCAGCAATATGTGAAAAGGAAGGAATGTTAGTTTCCAGCATTTTCAATGTTGTAACTGCAATTGTGTTGATTTCTCACCAAATAACAGTGACATTTCTTTGTATACTTAGGTGGGGAAGATATCTTTATGACAGAAGAACAGAAAAAATATTACAATGCAATGAAAAAGTTGGGATCCAAGAAACCTCAAAAACCCATTCCAAGACCACTGGTAAGACTCTGAATTCATCAAAGAGTAAAATGCATTGCAGAAGCACAATTTAACTGAAAAAATGCATATGCTTACATATTAAATATAAATTATTTATCCCGTCTTTACACTGATACTGAGAGAGTGCTCTAAAGTCAGTTCAGTACCAAACAGTTGCACTGAAAGATATTACAGGTTAAATATTTTTTCTCTGCATAAATCATACTGGGTTTTACATTCACCTTAGAACTGATTAAGCTTCAGGGTGGAAAGGGATTTTTAATGTCATTTTTTATATTCTGCCTTTCACGATTTTCTCTAACTTTACTGTAGTTGAATGACTTTGCAACATAACAATAGGACCTGTTGCAAATATGTGCAGATGACTACTCCCTTCTTTTATAACTGATGCCAGATGCATATTTTTTTCCTCAGAACAGATACCAAGGGTTCCTTTTTGACATTGTAACACGCCAAGCCTTTGATGTTGTCATCATGATTGCCATCTGCCTTAACATGGTCACCATGATGGTGGAAACCTATGATCAAAGTGAAACGAAGACTAACATCCTTAACAAATTCAATATACTCTTTGTTGCCATCTTTACTGCAGAATGTGTACTGAAATTGGTGGCTCTGAGACAGTATTATTTCTCAAATGCCTGGAACATATTTGATTTAGTTGTTGTGATTATGTCACTCATGGGTAAGTAAAATTGGTTGGGCAGACTCTTTACTAAATCGATTATTATTCTTTTCAGAAAAAAATAGTTAAAATGTATCAACTGCAAATGGATATTGTGTCCAGTTCTGGGCTCTTGTGTCCAATTCTGGTCTCCCTGGTATAAAAAAGACAGGCACTTCCTTGAGAGAGTCCAGAGAAGAGCTACAAAGATGATTAAGGGGCTGGAACATCTCCCATATGAGGATAGGCTGAGTGAGCTGGGACTGTTCAGTCTAGAGAAAAGACGACTAAGGGGGGACCTAATTAATGTTTATAAATATCTTAAGCATGGGATGCAGGGGGAATTGTCCAGGCCCTTTTCAGTGGTTTGTGGAGACAGAACAGGGGGCAATGACTGCAAATTGGAGCACAGGAAGTTCCGCACCAACATGCGGAAGAATGTTTTCACAGTGAGGGTGACAGAGCAGTGGAACAGGCTGCCCAGGGAGGTGGTGGAGTCTCCTCTGGAGATATTCAAGACTTGTCTGGACACCTATCTGTGTAAGATGAGCTAAGGAGCCTGCTTTGGCAGGGGGGTTGGACCCAATGATCTCTCGAGGTCCCTTCCAACCCCTATGATTCTGTGATTCTGTGAGATAGAAATTGAAACCATCTTGAGGAAAAATAATGAAAAAACCCATCATATTAAAATAATATGAAACGTGTCTTTATTTTTTTAAGTCCCTTAAAAGTATTTTTTTAAAAGCATTAAAAAAAAAACCCAAACCAACTGTGTTATGTAAAATCTTTCATAACAGTTCTTTCGGTTATTTTTTTGTAGTCTGGAAGACAATGAATAACCCATCCTTTCAGTACCACATTATGTGGTAATTTCCATTGTTACAGATTTAGTGCTGCTAAGAAATCTTCAATCAGATGAAAAATACTGGGTTTTAAAATATATGAAGACTGGAATTAGATTACAGAATATAGAATTCAATTACTGGAAACTTGGGCATAGCTGGTTGAAAATAAGAATTCACACTGTGTAACAGGATAGAAAAGAAAACACAGTTATTAGCTTTTATTTGAAAGAATTGCAATGGAAGAAAGGAGTAAAGAGCTCGTCCAATAGTATAACTATTCCTAGGGCCAGTACTGACAAAATAGCAGAAGGCATTTAGAGGAAGAAAAATATTTCATTTCTTTAGTGTGACTTATGTTTTGGGTAAGTATGATTCCAGTAAGAATATGATTCTTCCTTGAGAAATTAATTTCCTACGCAGAAATACAGAAAAATGCATCCAAAACATCTAAACCTAGAAAAGCCAAACCTTTTCTACTGATAGTAGATCTGTCAATCTTGTCATGCAAGCTAAAGGTAAAATAACACCCATGTCCATGAATAACTAAACGCTACTGTAGAGTGGGCTTTGTTATATGTATCGTGACTATATTATCTAAGTGACAACCATCACATTCTTGTTATATCTTGTTTCCTCAGTTTATCTTTTTAGTGTCAGTATTGGAAGACCAATTTAAAAGGGTAAATATATAAGTTGCACCTGCTGAAGTATTGATGCAACCAGTGTCAAAGAAAACTGTAAGTCAATGAGAGTTGACTGGCAAGAATACTTCAAGCTGTACACAGAAAGGTGCTTGCCATCCTTAGTGCAAAGGGTACTATCTTCTGGTGGCTGAAGTACGTGGTCTATAATTGCCAATTTTTACTGCTATCTTTTGAACTCTTAAATTCTATTAAATGTCATTCTGCTGGGGTCTTAGCACACACACGTCAGGTATTTTTCAACTATACAGATGTTATCATTTCATCGTACTTACAAGTTAAATAGAAATGTGATATTCTAACAACTTCTTATCCTTTTTATTTTAGCCTTACTGCTTTCTGGCATTGGTAAAGCATTTGAAAATTTCTTGCCACCTACTCTCTTCAGGGTCATTCGTTTGGCTCGAATTGGACGAATACTGAGACTAATCCGGGCTGCTAAAGGAATTAGAACTTTACTTTTTGCATTAATGATGTCCCTGCCTGCTCTGTTCAACATCGGTCTCCTGCTTTTTCTGGTCATGTTCATTTACGCCATTTTTGGCATGGCTAACTTTGCCTATGTTAAGAAGGAGCATGGGATTGATGACATGTTCAACTTCCAAACCTTTGCTAACAGCATGCTCTGTCTCTTCCAAATCACCACATCAGCTGGCTGGGATGGTCTTCTCAGTCCTATTTTAAACACTGGGCCACCATACTGTAATCCAAGCATAAATGGTACTATAAGCGACTGTGGTAAACCTGCCATAGGTATTATTTATTTTGTAAGTTACATAATTATATCATTTCTCATTGTTGTAAACATGTATATAGCTGTTATTCTGGAGAACTTCAATGCTGCTACAGAGGAAAGCACAGAGCCTTTAGGGGAAGATGACTTTGACATCTTTTATGAAATCTGGGAGAAGTTTGATCCAGAGGCAACTCAGTTTATAACTTTCTCTGCACTTTCAGACTTTGCAGATGCTCTGGCTGAACCTTTACGCGTACCAAAACCAAACAAAGTTGAACTCACAGCAATGGACCTGCCTGTGGTTAGTGGAGATAGGATCCACTGCTTGGATATCTTGTTTGCTTTTACCAAACGAGTGTTAGGAGATTCTGGGGAGATGGATACTCTAAAAGTACAAATGGAGGAGAAGTTCATGGCTGCCAATCCATCAAAAACATCCTATGAGCCAATCTCTACTACTCTGAGACACAGACAAGAGGAAGCCTCTGCCACTGTCATCCAGCGTGCCTACAGGAGTCATTTACTCATGCGCTCTGTAAAGCAGGCTTCTTACATGTACCATCACAGAACTTCCTCTATTGACTCTCTTGGAGATGCTGCTCCAGAAAAAGAAGGACTTATTGCATCTATGATGGGTGAAAACCTTGGTAGGAGTCCTGACAAGTCTGAAACTCTGTCCTCAGCATCATTTCCTCCGTCATATGACAGTGTCACAAGAGCCAGTAGTGGCAATCTCATGGTTGAGAATGGAGAAATCACAGGTAATCAACAATCTCCAGACATTAAATAGTTCTTCAGTGACAATGTTGTTAAGAATATTTTAAAATGTTCACAGAAGTTGGTATTGTAAATACACATCAGCTGAGGCAGCCCCCCTGTTAAACAAAGTTTGTTGATTATGGTAGGTTAACCACAGTTAGACATGGCCACTTAGCTGTTGGTAGCTGCTAAATCATAGCCTTTGACTCTGTTTTTAGTTCTGTTTAATATTTACATACGCAGAGACAAAAGCTGTGAAAGTTTTGGATCTGTTTGATCAAGGGCAACCATATGCAAAGCAGGTCCCTCAGTACCTCAGGGCATATTCACAGCAGTGATAGATAACATTGGCAGCACATGTTATCTCTGGTGCAAGAAGCAAAGAAAAACTCAAGCTCCAATGGATCTGCTGGAGAACAGAAAAAGAATGTCAGTGCAATGATAAACTAACAAAGGGAAACGAGGTAAAATTTACCCTTAGTCCACTCTTAAATGATGCTCTCCTTGTTAAACAAATGGCTGGTGATTTTTTTATGTTTATTTGTTTATTTATATTAAATGTTTGGAGAGTGATATACTACAAACATAGCCACTGCATGATCCACAGATATGCCACGGTGTAGTGGACATCTTCCAATATGCTCAATTTACAGAGTAAGTCATGGCATGTATGCTATTGTAGTTGTGTTACTGTAGCTTAATGAAATAATAAATACAACTCTTTAATATTAGGGACTTTGTACTGAGTTTAGTAAAGCCTTGCTTTATATTTCGCCTGTGAGGATTATT
The DNA here is from genome assembly GCA_013400835.1 of Zapornia atra. Taxonomy (NCBI): domain Eukaryota; kingdom Metazoa; phylum Chordata; class Aves; order Gruiformes; family Rallidae; genus Zapornia; species Zapornia atra. The sequence goes on along the minus strand of VZTU01027255.1, from coordinate 12,116 downwards.
ATCTTTTTTTAACCCAGTTTCCTCTGGCAGCAAGGCAAAGACACACAGCATGGCTGCCTACCAGTCACTCCATAACAAATTGGGGTTATTACATACTTTCCTCAAACTTCAAAAAATGTTAAAATTTCATGGTCAAGCTAATTTCTGCCACTGTGGTAGAGACACAAATAAGCATTTCCACTGGGGAGAAACCTGGCAGCATCACTTCAACCACTCCCTTAGACATCAGAAACACAGGCTGGGGAAGACCACGTGGGCGCAATCTGAGCTGCCTGTGAACATGACCAGCGTCCATAGGCATGGAATGAGGCCTTAACATAAGGTAGATGTGGTGATAGGAGCCTTTCCTCCTTCTACCTATGCTTCTCTGCTAGGAGAACAAGATTTTTCTCTCTTGAATAGATTGGAAGAAAACAAATTATGAATAATATGAACAATTAGGAAATGTGGGTTGAAGCATTTGGGTCTGAGGATAGCATAAGACTACTTAAGCATAAGGATAGCATAAACTCTACTTCTCATGAAACTACACATGCACATGGTCTCTCATGATCCTCATCATATTTACCTTACTGAAGTCTTTTTCTTTCTTCATGTCCTTACTATCTTCGTCTCCTTCTCAGAAAAGCATGTGCCCACACAATACTCAGTCCTTTGTGTACTTCAGAGTTACTTTCAGCTGATGCACGTTGCTGTCTAATGACTGTTGTGTTATCCTTTGTCATGCACTAGACATATTCATAAATTACCCCTGCCATTTCAATTTCTTATTTAAACTTCAAGCATGTTACTTGCAAGATGCTCGTTATTTTTCTTAGTCACAAGGCTGTAGCTGTTTGGTCACTGTGGGGGTCAGCAGGTTCTGTCAAGGCTCGGGTGAGCTTTCCCCTCTGCACTGATTTCAGTTAGAAAGGAAACTGGGATTTTTCCGACTGAGTGGTGCTCCCTCTGCAACCTGCAGCAAGTTGCCTGCTCTCTTCAACACCCCTTCTCTATGGTGGCAGTGATAAGTCCTGTCTTTTTCACCTCTTCAGATTGTGAGCTCTTTGGACAGAAATTCTCTTTTATTATAAATAGCAAATTACACCTTAATAATGAGGCTGTTTTCGGTTAATACTGTCTGAATACTGATTGCAAATAAATAATATTTATAATACCTTTTGATTTTAATTTTGTCTGTGGCATTGCTTTAGCTCCTCCTAGCTGTCATATTGACTAATACTCCCTCAGATTTTAAGATCGGTACACAGTAGATCTGCTTTATGCCAGAGAAGTCAACAGTTCTGTGCCCCTGGAACCCAAAGGAATCTCTTCCTTCATACTAAAAATACCCTAAAAACTATAAAAGAATTAATATTAATACAATATGTTTACTTGGCTAAAAGTTAAGTTGCCCAGTTTGTGATCCGCCACAATTTAGATGTTGATTACATCTGACTTGTGAGATGGTTTTTCCCAGCTCCAGCCTGTCGAATGTCTGTTCCCATGTACAAAGTCCATCAAGAAGCTATAATGAGCCACATGCACTGTTCTTCCTGTTTTGGGTGTGCACTGAACAGTCATAGACTCATTTATGTTTGAAAGGACCTTTAAGATCATAGAGTCCCATCACAAAGCCAGCACTGCCAGGCATACCAATAAGCCATGTCCCTAAGCACCACATCTGCACATCTTTTAAATACCTCCAGGGATGGCGACTCAACCACTCCGCTGGGCAGCCTCTTCCAGTGACAACCCTTTCAGTGAAGAAACTTTTCTTCAATCTAAACCTTCCGTGGCACAAGTTGAGTCCCTACGGCACCCTCTTGGAAAATTATCTGTTAGAGCACATCCTTGCCCAAAGGTAGGACAATTCATCTTTGCCAGTTTGTTTGCCAGGAAAGAGTATTTTTCATCATATAGTTTATGTACAGTCACCTACATATAAGCTTTTCCCTTTGACAGCCCACGAGAAACACCAGCTCAATAACATGATGTTTCTGTTTGTTCCTTTGATAGTAATATAGCACAATAAATATACCAGTGAAGGACATCAGAATGCCAGAACAACAATACTAACTCTCTGTAGTGGGCTTGGTTTCACTACTTAACACACATTTTTTACGGGGAATCAAAAGTAAGGGAAAGACCTTGAATATTTGCATGCCAGCCAAAAGAGTTGAAACTAAAAAAAAAAAGAGAAAAGCCCACAACAAACTATGTGGTACTAACCAATAAAAAGCTTTTTTCTTTAGCAAAAACATAAGCAAGGCTGACTTTACCATTGAGACAATTGTTAGTAATGGGATCATACTGATAACTTGGTTCAGTGTTGCTCAGCTCTTGGGCAAATCAATGGAGCTGCAAGGCATGAAAATACTGGTGCACTTCAAAGAAAAGAGAAGGTTTTTTTCCTCTCATTTACCAGACACCTTTCCAATTCAACAGCTGTGAATTAAAACTGGCTCAAGTGCAGATAAGCACTACTAGAATGAATAACAATCCATTTTATGAAAAGAGATTCAAGTTTAGTTTATTCAGCCTGGATATAACAGCCAAGAGGATGCATCATTGTCCTCAGTAAATAAAGCAGGTGGGAAAAAAAAGTTTAAAAGACAAATTGAACTGTCAAAAAAAATACTCTGGAAATTAGATGTGGCTTCTGTTCTTCAGAGTCTGCTGGCAGCAGGAGCAGAGGAGTTGATCTGACTGAAGGGTGAAGAGCTTCATATTTCTTCAAGGGAGCATGTGCCACAGCACTTTTAAGAGGATGTGTGATCCACCAGACCCCTTGGTTCTTGCTTGAAACTCTCGGAATTTCATAAAATTAAAACTGGGATGTGTAACATGGCAGTGAAACTTGTTGAATGCTTCCTCCTAGTGGCTTTAGATCAGAATGACATAGGGTATGTGTAAAAAAAATTGGAACCTCTATCTCAACTATATTGAAACGTAAACAGATACATAACTGCCTTTAAAAATCGGTATTAGCAGCAAGGAGAGAGGTGAGAGTGAGTGGGAGAAAGGGTTGTGCTAAAATAAAGCTACAGTTTCAATGTCAGAAAATGAAATGAGTATTTCCAGAGTAAAAGAGAATTAAACCATGAATAGGAATCTGAAACACCGACAACTCATTGGCTATAAAAGAAGGAAGAAAAAATAAGGAAGATGTGGGATTGGATCACAATAGGCAAGGGTGAGGTTTTGGATAGTTTTAGGGTTCAAGATAATCCATTTATATATATACATGATAAAGATGAGGTAAATATTACCCTTCATTTTCAGTGACAACAATATTCAACACAGGATTATATTTTCCTTGGCTAACAATAACTGTTCAAATGGAAATATCAGTACATCTGTGGATGAAAACGGAGGGGAATTAGAGCAACTGAGTTGGGGGCTGGAATAACCCCTGTTCAAAAATACTGTTGAGAACTGGCATGTGAACCTGCAGATCTGTCAGTGAGGATTTTGTGAGCATCTGTCATATCAGGAAAAGTAGCAGGAGGGAAAAAAAAATAATCCAGAAAACCCAACCCAATGTAGTACTTGTATTTGAAAAAGGAGGTAACAAGCAATTCAAGCAGAGACTTGCTAATCTGAATTGAGGGTGTTGTAGGGCTGCAGAACACATTTTGAAGGGGAAATAATGAGACTTGAAGGAAAGTGGAAAATTGAATGAAATAGGTTTAAAATCTATTTGCTAAGAAAGAAGAATGAGGCAGATCTTATCCAGTGGTATTCTGAGAAAGCCCTGTGAAATGTGGAGCTGTAGTTGAATCAGAGACAACTGGCACTTAGACAAGAGATACAGTATTTGCAGAGGGAAAACTGCTTCTGTCCATGTTGTGAAAGACCTGCTGTCAGGAGAGCTCTCCCATCAACCAGTTGGATTTAACAATATTTTATCCATAACCTGAGCTCAGAAATAGCAGCACCTTCAGCAATTTAGTGAGTTAAATTGAGGAGGAGTTAATAGCATGTGGGAGAAGGAGGAAATCCTGCTGAATAACCTCAGACACTGGAGTGAGAACAAGATGCAACAGGGCAGAGCATAAAGTCCTCTCTCAGGGGCCAAAGGTGGGCATTTGCTACCAGGCGATGGAAACAGCAGAGCACCGTGAAGCCCTGGGTAAATTACTGAAACAGAATGGTTGTGATGTGTAAGGTGATGCAATTGTGAAACAGGGAAGTGTGAGTGGAGATCGATGAGCTGAGGCACAGCCCATGGAGTGCAGGATGTGCTAATGCAGTGGGAAAGGAGCTGGCAAGGTCGCATCTGCATCCGTGCACTCATTGGTAAATGATGCTCAAGACAGATTCATATGAAGCAAGCAAGAATTAAAGGGCTTCTACAACAGACAGAGGATTAGAAAGGCTTTAGAAAGAAGCCTGGAAGCCGAGCTTGTTTAATCCTGCAAAATGAAAGTTGAGAGGAGCGACGTGACTGTTCCTGAGAGTGGAATAAATGTCAGTGAGGGCTAAAGCAGATCATTGAGCAATGCTTATTTTGAATACAGCCTGCATCAAGCACCCTCCCTCCCAAGTGTATAGGAGAGATACAGTTTCCCTGTAGTGAGTTTTCCATCTGGAAGCTTTCCATGATCCCACAGCTACAGGCCAGGCCTCTAACACAGAGGAAAACTGGAAAATGCATCCAGAAAATCTGTCCCTATTGGGCTCAAAGCACAAGTTGCTCCAGAACAGCAAGTTCCAATCATCCAAACTGCATTTGTTTATCCCATCTAGTTGAGATGGGACTGAGACCTCTGATGTGTTGTTGGAACAGCCACACCAGCAGATAGAAAGAGATTTTCCTGCAACGAGCGCAAAGTTGCGTTTGCAGGAGGGTGCAGGGTGTAGCAGAGCAGTCTGGCTTGCTCACAAGTTACACACAGGACAAGAGTTAGCATAATTACAGGCAAATAGATGCAGAAGCTTGTTGGACGGGTACTGAACTGAGGCTTTGTGACAGCTGATGTAAAAAGGAGACCCAGAAGGTCTGCTTTTGGATAGTGAGAGCACAATCCACCAGAGTAAACTTAGGGCAAGTTGTGATGTTATAACTACATCATGTCACCATTGAAAGGAAGTGGAAACACAGGTTTAAATGCTGCCAAATATCTTGCAGGTGAGTGTTGGGCTGTGTTTGACTAAAATATGTTGCCCAGCTGGGGTCAGGTTACAGATCTTGACCTGAAGACATCCAGAAGAGTGTCTGCCCCCTAGTAATTTGTTTTACAGTTAATTAGCCTTACACTTAAAATCACAAGCATTAAGTTTTCATATTAATTAGCTTGATTTCAGCTTCTAGCGTCTGGCTCTAGATATACTCTTAATGCTATATTAAAAAGTTCTTGAGTACCTGCTATTTTCATTCAATGAAGGCATTTACCCACCATCATCTCTCTATTTATTGTTTTAATGTGAGTGGACTGACATCATAAAGCATCTCATACAGGCATTTTTCTCATCAATCAAATAAGCTTTTGGTTCTTTCCAGCATCTTTCTGTATGCCATAACTGCCTCCTCTCGTGGTCCTTACAGCCCTGATAGTATTCGGCCAGTTTTCCCTTTCCTGGGAGCTGTAGAGCAGGAACCAACTGTCTGAAGCTTACTGGATGTAGCAGGGAAAGAGTTAATCCACTCAGCCACCGGGAGCCAGCTGAAAGGTATAAACGAGCAGGAAAAAAAATCCAGCATCCAAATCCAAACCAAGAGCTTATTGCTTGGGGTAGAGAGGAACTTTTGGGAGAAGGTTGTTTTTTGGCCTGTTAAGGTAAGGTGTGGGAGAGCTGGGTGTGGTTTTGGGGTGGGGGGAGAGGGAAGAGGTGGTTTGAGGGTTAACAGCTGGAGGAAGACTTAGATGGGTTTAGTGGGACTGGCTGATTTTTTGGGTAAGGTGCAAGTTTCTGTGAGTGGGAGTATCTCAGGAGGTGATCCATCTACCCTGGTAAGCTGTGGGGTACCTGGGTGTTTTATTCTGGTGTCAAGCTCCCTGGTAGAAGGAGGTGATCCTGTGGTGTGAGCGGGGTCATAGTGAGTCTGGGTCAGCCCAGCAAAGAGGAAAGGCAGAGGAGAGAGGTGATGTTGTCAGCCAGGTCATGTATGACATGAGAAATGCAGTGACAGCATTTCTATTGCTACCCAGCAGTAGGGCCACTTCATCAGTGTGCTGCTCAACCCCAGTGGTATGAACAAAGCAGAGCACAGTGCTGTGGGGGTCTGTTACCCTATATATATATTATAAACCATGGGCAGATTTAATACTTCACCGGAACAGGTATTGTATGTTGCACACTGTGTTTGTTGGCATTGACTGCAGGATCAAAGCATTTAAGAAAAGTGGAGGATGACAAAACTCTCTCACACAGCTGTGTTTGCTAATCATGGGCACTACGTGGCTGCTACTATGCTCCTGAAAAAAGATGTGGCTCACTCCTAAGCTAAAGGTGTCTGCACAGGTAGATCCAAATCCCAGGAAAAAGCCCTGTGCAGGACATGATGTGGCCATGCCACAAATTGTGAAGAGGACTGGAACTACAATAACCATCATTTTGACCCCTGCTGCAAATTCCATCATCAACCACTGCTGCCACCACAGCTGAGGTGTCTGGTGGGGGTAAGGATGCCCCCATTTCCTTATGCTGCTCTTCCTACCAGCTTTGACCATATCATATCACACGCTTGGGCTTATATGCAGGCAAACCTTCTGCAACTGCATTTCTCGTATTCTCTAGGCAAAGTGTAGGATGCTTAATGCAAACCACACAGACCTAAACTGGACGACTGTGCCCCTGGTGCTGGTGAGATGTGAGGGACCCACAAATAGCCCCTCCTGTATGCTCAGTACCATTTGCATCTACGTTATGTGTAGCAGGTGCAAAACCACAGGTTTAATTTAGCCTGCCTCATTTATCTAAAGAAAAAGATCTCACTCAATTTGAATACTTGCTTTCCAGAACTATTTTTTTCCCTGAAGTTTTTGGAGGCTTATTTTTGAGTGAGGATTTTTAGGAAAAAAAGCAGCTGGTGAATGTTCAGGTTCACGTAGCAATTAGTTACCTCTTCCATTGAGGCTACAGCACAAGAGCAAGAAAAATTGTATTGATATCCACCATCACCCAGAAGTAAGTTAATTTCAGCAGTTAATTCATTTTTAATTTGCATGAGAATCTTTTATCCACTTGTAATTTCTTCAAGCAATTCCTGAGTTGGGTCCTCAGCTGGTATAATTTGACTGATGGTGTTGAGCCCATTTATACCAGCTGAGTACCCTCCATGTCTGCTAAAATCATCATAACCTAAACCAAGTTTGGGGTTTTCTGGTCAGCTGAGACAAGCTAATATAAAATGTATACATTAGAAACAATCTGGAACTTCTTTTTTCCGATTTTTTATTAAATGATGTTCTGAGCTAGCTTTATGTGCATTGCCAAGCCTTTTAGCAAATACTGTTGTACCTTGTATTGCTTAAATTCTGTAAACTTCTTTAAAAATCCATTTTTCATTTATTTGTACAAGACTTTGCAGCCCATTAGCTGACCTCAGTCCCAGCGTCTCCTCCAAACAACATCTCTGCAGACAAATAAACTGATTACAACGTAGTTTATTTGGCACCATCTGTGCTCCTGTGGCCTCTTTCAAGACTACACATACAGGTGCTACTGTTGGCTCAGAAGGACACTGTCTACACCTTTCTCTCGAGCTGAGGAAAATCTGAATAATGGTGGTTCTCACAACAAACTGACAAAAAATAGTCTTTGGGAAGTAGGTCGTGTTCAGGCAGTGGCTATATGTAAGTGGGGTCTTCTGTCTTAAGGCAAGAACTTGCCAGTTCCAGGAGAACTGGTCTCCATAGTATCTCCACTGATGAAATTGTTGGTGTAAGGGTTTGTTGAAGTGAAGAAAAAAATTAAAACCAAACTCAAACAAATCCATCCCATCCCCCCCATAAATACACCCACATTTTAAATCCAAAATAAATCCCGATTCAATAAAAAGTATACTGAGGTTTCTAACTTATTTACTTTCTTCAAGTGATAGAAGGCAAGTGGAAGGGCCAGGAACCTGGTGCTTTTACACCTTACTGCTTACAGGTCATTTTAGGTGAGGACTGTGTGGAAGAGCTGTGTTTTTATGTATTGGGTTTCTTTGACAAAGGAAACCCAATACCATTTATCAGCAGTACAGTACAACCTCAGCTCCAGGCTCCTGATGCTGAAAGGCATCTCCAGAGGTTGAATGATCTTCACCAACAAGGCATGAGTAATCACATAGATCGTTCCACTGGTGTTCTGGAGGGATATGTGGGATGACTTATTCAGATTTGGACTTGTCTAACTTTTAGATACTTTAAGGAGAGCATGTGAATTCCATTATAGTTCTTACAAAATGGGGAAAAAACCCAACAATAACTCATAGTTGTAAAGCATCAACCTCTGATGGATTTACTGGACAATCACAATTTTGGGAGAAAGTCTTGGACCTTGCAGTAAGTGCAAATCTTCTTATTCTAGTGAGTACCCTCCTCCGTTCAGTACTAGGGTTTCTTATGCTCTAAACCAGTCATGCCCTCTGTATCTAACAGGATAATAGGGCTGAGGTAGGTACTAGTGCTGTGTTTCTCAGAGATGTCCTTGCTGGGGATATTGTTGGATCCAGGTGTTCAAACCATATGTATTTGGAGAGTTCATCCTGCTTGCTTTTTTCTGTTTTTGAGGAAGGAGTTGCTGCTTTTTGTTTGCTTACAAACAGTAGTTTTGGTCCATTGTACAGGCTGGATTTCACAGCTGTGCTTGGCTTTGTCAGGTGCTAAACTTGGGGTGTGAAGTCAGACTGCTGAGTGGTTGGATGTTCTCAGGGAGGGGCTGACATGAGTGAGTTACTGGTGTCAGTGTGTTGTACAAAAATGATAAAATATGACCCCATTTGTAAGAAAAATGGGGTAAACTGTGACTCAGATTAGAAGTGTGTACCTACCTTTTACATATATTTCTACTTCAATCTTTCCTTCACTTCAAACCATTTCTTTAAAACAGTTTTTCTGGGGTTTTTTTCTCCCTTCTTTTTTGATATGAACATGATGGCAGAAAAAGCACAGAAGTGAAAATCCACTAGAAAAAAGCAAAATATGAAAAATCAGTCAGCGGGAAGTGCTTTCCCAGCTTCTATCCTTTATGTCAGACTCCCAAATGCCCACAAAGAAAGGTGACTCTTGAACCTGTCCAACTCCTTTGGAGACCTAAGTCAATTGTTAAAATTTTGTGTTATTTTCTGTGGGTGGTTGTGTTTGTGTTGAGGATAGCAATTCCCTTCAAAATACCTGGCAGAAGCCCCAGTCTTGTCCCATTTAAAGTCACCCCCAAATCAATTCTTGAAAGTGGATGAAAGAATAAATAAATTAAAAAAGCCATCTCTGAGGGAACACTCAGAAACTCTTCAGAGAAGAGAAAGAAAAAAAAAAGCCAGAACTTTTCTTGATGCTGAGGAGAGAATTCAATATCCAGCAAGGGTCTGACCCTGCACTCAGAGGAGGTCAGCTTGGAAAGGAAAATGTGGTTGTTCAGCGTGTGCATTGATGTGCTTTAATGTTAGATTTCCAGTCAAGGGCAGTACGGTTTTTAAAGGCTCCATTTGTCAGAGGTAGGATATTGCATTAAGGATGAAGTATGAAAAGCTGAGAGCCTTGAGCAATTATAGCTTTGTTTAAAATCTTCTCCAAAGAGACAAACCAGAAGGATTCAAGAGATTCCTTGATTTTTAGCAGGTGGGATTTTTTGGACGTTCTGAGGACCCAGTGACTTTACTGTAGTTTATCCCAGCAGGTAACTGGACCTGCTGCATTAGCAGCCAGGTCCTGGTTGAATGCTGTCCTCCTCCCGTGCTTTCTTGCTATTGTGAGTGGCAGGCTGGTTTATTACATTAGGGCTACAGGTGATTTATGCTGAAGGGCCCTTCTCTAGGGGCTCTAACTTTGTCTCAGATCTAGCTTGGTCTAAAAAGAGCTTGCTGGGGAAAGGAAGACAAAGTGGGACCTGATAGATGTTTCAAGTTGGAAGTAGGAGTAAGCAGATGTGGGGGTGAGATGTTTGCAGGCTGTGCTTGCAAACAGGCAGACGAAGGAGAGAAGTAGAAAGGCCAAAGAGATTGGTGATGGCTAGTGTTTGCCTATCTACTAGGCAAAAAAGTAGGTGACTGGTGGATATATCTGATAATTTCTGGTTGCGAAGGGTTTACTCAAAGGTGAAGGGTGGGGATCTATGCATGAAAGTATCTCCTGGCCTTTGGTGCTTCTGTATTCCCCAAGTAGGGAATGGGTCAGCCCAATACAGACACCAGTTTGTGAGTGCCTGTTTGTGCTTGAATCCTTTTCTACTCGCAACCTTCTGTCCAGGATTTTGCTGACCACCCATCCTCCTTGTGCCTTCATCCCACCAGGAGGATGATTTCCAGCACTCATGTGAGCAATCCCTGAAGGTAATTGGGCTCAGACAAGTTGTCTGTGTACAGTCAGTATCAGGATAAGAGTTTCAGATTGAAAGAGCTTGAGGACAGGCCCTACATCTACCTGGGGCTCCTTAAGATGCTCAGCTTGAATATGCTGAAAAAATGCTGATGACAGTTCTGGAGTTCAGTTATGCCTTCCACTTTGCAGAAGGAAAGGCTCTGTTCTCACATCTCTGTGCTGTTGCAGTAGCTTGGGTTGGAAATGGATGGAGAAGCAGCTATTCTAGAAAAAGTAATGAGAAAGATGTCATCTGGTGAACTGGAGAGTTTTGCAAGCAAAATAACATGGGCAGTCAAAGCCCTGCAACCTACAGCTCCTAGGTTTGCAGCTTAGTAAGTATAAATATGAGAATGATGATGAGAAGCACCAGAGAAAGGGCACTGAAGGATACAGATAATGCAGAAACCTTACAGGAAACCCTAAAAGAAAAGAAACAGAAGGATAGCTCAGTTTTATTTCTCTCACATTTGTCAGGCATTTATCAGAAATTCTGAGTCACTTAACCACTTCCAACCACAATTTTCCCAAGATCTGGCCTATACGAGCATCAATAGGCCTAGAGCAGCCCTAGGGAAGACCACAGTATTATTGCCATGCTGAAAGACATTGTGGTTTCTATCACTGGGTCTTTCTACCCCAAGCACTTCCCAGAAACAGCAGTGTCTGAATACAAACTAATAGGCATTACAATTAATTAGAAGATTCAAATATAAAAGGGAAATGGTTCATGATTCATGCAAAATATTAAGTAAATGTACTGGAAGGAAGCTTGACTTTAATTAGTGTTAAAATGGGGGAGGTGGACTGCAATAAAGGAAAGAGGAACTGGGGTGCTAAATGTAGAAAATTATCACTTTGAGTTTCTCTCCAGTCCTTGTGGGGGTCTTCTCATTAGCTGTGCCTCCATGGTGCAGCTGAAGATACATTTCTAACTGCAGGCTTGCAGATAGTATTTGACCAAAACCAACCACCAACTTTTCTGACTCTGTTAGAGATTTCTATTTTTTTGGTGTCTTTACCACAATGAAATTCCAAGGACAAATCAATGTTAGTTTCAGTCTGGACACATCAGTGAGGTGCATTACACAGAGAATCCCCAAGGTACAAGGGGTGGCTCTGGGGTCAGAGGTATGTCAATGATTTCCTCAAGGTGCCTGTGCAAGGAAAAAAAAAGCACAGAGCAAATGTGATAAAGGGAAAATACCTATATTTCTCAATCACTTTGCAAAGGCTTAACCTGTGACTGCTCCCTCACAGGAGGGTTTACCTAACCCGGGAAAGATGAACTTTCAGATGAAAGTTCAGATGAACTTTCTTTTGCTATCCCCTTTCAAAAAATTATGTGAGGTGATTGTTTCAACCTTCCAGGTGTCAGAAACTCCCCCAGCCTAAGGTTTGTTGTGATGCGGGGAGCACAGGAGGAACAGAAAGCTTTGATGGAAGCTCAAGCTCTGCCTTTCTGATGTTCCTGATCACTAAACCCCATATAAGTGCTTTCCCCACTCATCAAAGCAGTGTGGCTCTGCTCTCCGAACTGCCTCATCACCAAATATTTGTGCTGCCTGCAGACACTGAGAGTGTGGTAACAGGACACAGAATGACAAGGTTGAAAAGACCTTTAAG
>VZTU01027253.1:12571-44600 GCA_013400835.1 Zapornia atra | reverse complement strand
GGCAGAGAGGTGGGGGTGCTCTCCGGTCCCCGCCCCGGAGGAGGGAGGGAGCGGGGGGCCGCGGGGTGGGCCCTGGCGTGATCCCCAGGGTGGGGCGGGGGCCCTGCGCAGGTGGAGCCCGCGGGGGGCGGCCGCCGGGGCGAGGGCCCTGTGGGGAGCACCCAGCCCCTACCCCGGGGGAGCGACCCCGGGGGCGCCGTCTCTTCCTGGTCTCCCTCTCCTGGGGCCGCCTGTGCTTGCGGTCTCTCCTAGGCCTTGAATCCCGGCCAGGTTTCCGTCAGAGGGTCCCTCCGGCGCGGCCGCTCCCGGGCCGGCTGTCGTCGTGCGCGGCGCTTTGTATCGCCTCCCGCCCCTGCGTGCGGTGCGGCAGGGCGTGGGGCGGGGTGGGGGTGGCGAGGGGCGCCGCTCCGGGAAGTTTGGGCTTGTGCTGAATCCTCCGCCTTGTCTCAGCCCGGGGCCGGGGCTCCGTGAAGTTTTGGAGGCTCCGGGAGCGTGCGCGGGGGCGCTGGGGACCGTGTCTCGCAGCGGGACTCGGAGGGGAAAGGGCCCCCATGCTCAGCCGAGCCCGTCTGTTCTCGCCGGGTCCGTGGCTTCGTCGGTCTCTCTCTCTGCGTGTGCAGCAGCCCCGCCGGGGCTGCACAAAGGAACGGGCGGCCGGGTTCAGCGTGCCCTGCGAGGCGCGGGGAGGGATCAACGAGCAACAGCGTGCGGGGCGGGGGGGCTGCCCTGCGCCCGGGTGAGCGCTGGCCACGGCGGGGGGATCGCTTTGCTTCATTTTCGGAAGGTAATGAAGGGTTAAAAAGGCAGCTTCTGTTTGGAATGCGCTTAACTCCCTTTTATTGCACTTTATGAGCAGTCTTCAGGAATGAAATGATGCGTCCCTCGGAGGAGAGTTAATGTCTTGCAGCAGCTCCAGTCTACAACTCAGTTGGTCCGGTAGATTTATGTAACCTGCTCGTGAATGGTTTATGAAATGATAAGGGAGCTTTGGTTTCTCTGTGCTACCGTGTTTTCAAAGGTGGTTGTCGTTAGCATTTCTTAATTCATCTGTCCGGAGCGGGAGATGCTCATGGGTGTTACTAATGCCTGACTGCTCTGTTTGAGGGGTCCTGTTTTGTTTTGCTTTGTTGGTTTTGTATTTCTGATCTTCGTGCTGCTCCAGATAGGCTCCCCGAACGAGGACAGATGGTAGAGTAGAAGGCACGGTGATTCTGTCTGGCCCCGCTGTTAATACACTAGGTATGGCTTGTAGCAAAAAATGTAAATATTTAAATGGATTTCTGACTCATCGGTTCAGTTTGACTTATTGATCCATGGTTACTGCTGAAACAGTCTTTATGATTATGCAGAAGTTAATAGTTACCATAGAGAAATGGTATTGTTTTTCTGCTCATCAGCGCGTGTTTTCCATTTCTTAATCTCTTGGCCATTCTCTGTGGAAGTGCTGCTTTTTTTCCCTTAGCAGAAATCTTCTGGAAGAAATAAACGATAACAAGTTTAAAAATAAATAAAAAGGGGGAATTTGAGGTGTGTTCATCCATGCCTGTGGTTCTTAAACTCTTTTGGTAGCCTGAATTATCCTATGGTAAACTCTTCTTAATCTGTAATTGAATAAGGCATTGGTTTTAAGCCTCAGTGAAAACTCTGATTTCCAGAACTCTAAACATAACACATCAAAGACTTTTTTTTTTCTTTCCCTAAAGTATACATATGAAATGCCATTCAAATCAGCTGTTTAAATCCTTATTAGCAGAAAAGTTATTTTTTCCGCCTGGGAATTTTTCCTGCATTTATTACTTCCCTTAAATGCGTGGAAGCTGAAGGTCCATGTAGACCAGACAGAATAGACGAGTTTGTTTATCTTCTTACCCTGGCACCATGAAACACACTGATTCCTGAGAGCATTATGCATTTATGAAGGAAAAAAACACCTAAACCAACAAGTCATGCTGGGCTCTTAAAACTCGTGAGACTTCTAAGTATTGCATTTTGTAGTTGGATATAGCTGCTTGGTATTGGAATGATCCGTATGCACCATATGTAGCGTAACAAGTGTGGTGGGATAAAAACTTTCTGAAATTACAGTGAAAACCCTTGTAGAAGTGCTTGCCTCCCCAGGAATACAGGCTGTCAGGAAAACAGACTCTTGTAGATTTTTATTTTTTATTAAAATAACGTTTTCATAGCAGCACTGTACAGGATTCTTGAATTCTGCCTACAGTTGGTTTTATTCCGCTAGTGGAATAAAAAATGGGTGGAACTGTGTAATGCTGTGGAACAAAAATTAAATTTCCTTGATGCTGTGGAAAATTGTCTTCTGCACTCTAGAAAAGATCTCTTACAGAATCTCTCATGCAAGAGATTCTCACAGCAGCCTAAGCTGGTGTAATTGCTGCCTTTGGGGTCCTATCCTACTTCCTGCACTCATCTGGCATGCTACAGTTCTTGCTCTGTTTTGCAGGGTAGAGGCCAAATGTTATTTATGTCTGTATTTTGCCAGCTTAACAAGCAAGCTTGGTTTAAACTCATAGGAAATCCCAACCTTAGGCTCGCTTCTGGAGTTTATGTTGATTGGTGAACATAGATTAAGGTTGTAGATTACTTGTTCAGTCCAGGGATCACAATTAGAGCATATTGCCTGTCTTTTTTCTTTTTTTTTTTTTTACAGAATACCAAGCATGAACTTGGTCAAGTTAAGGCTTTAACACATCCTCTGCAGTTCTACCATAGCAGCTTTGGTTTCTCTGGTGATGCTTTCGCCCAAAGTAGCTACTTTTCCCCCTTGGTCCTTTGCTGTGCTGGCTGAAAATGTCATACAGAAAAATACTGAGCTTCAGTTGGATCAACTGGCTGACTTCGTGGCTATGCAAATGTTATTGCTTGCATAGGAGGAGGTGGTGGCTGTGACCACTCTCTCCTGAAGCAGCTCTGGTTTAGTTTTGCCAAAGTTTGTCAAAGAACTTGGCAGCTTGAACTGGGGCTTTTGGTGGTCCTGCTGCCTTCTTGACTGTGCGTCCTTCCCTGCAGGCAAGGAAGCCTTTGGGACTGCAAGTTAAGCAGAGACAGGGAGTTGATCAGGCTTGTAATAAATTGCTTTTTTTTTTTTTTTGCTTTGTGGGTTTTTGGTTGGATCATGCTTCTGAACTAGCTGACCAGGGGTTGGAAATGGGACTTCCCATTGCAGTGAGCGAGATAAGGGGTGGGAGTTGGGGACATAGTAGCTTTGATTTAAATTTCCTTGAGCTTTTCTGGAACAGTACCTTTCCATCAAGATGACCTGCATTGACAAAGACCTATGGCAAACTGTTTTCAGATGGTTTGGCTGATAAGATCTCAAATAAATTGGAGAGAAGAATTCTGTTTTCCTCAGATGGCACCTTGATGTGAGTGGTAACAATAGAGGGGAGGAGTTGAGGATGGACTAAATGCTGTAACTCATGCATGATTTCAGACGCATCTGAAAGAGGATTTGTTCTCCTCTTAATTGTGAGATCCATCAATACCGATTTTCAACTGACGTTCTTTGCAGTGTATCGTTAAAGCAGATGTTGCATCAGAACAGAGAAAACTCATAACAAGGTTAGGAGGACTGTTGACTCTGCAGGAGGCAGTGTGTTTTGTTTTGGTTTTTTTATTTTTTCCTTGGCTTTCATTTTTATTGACCGAGGTTCACAAACATTAATAGGCTGCCATCAGTCTGGAAGCATAAATGGTATCATGTCATGTGTAACTGCGGTTACAGGTTCATCCAAAATCCTTTCAAGTGTTATAGGAGATCTGCTGCGAAAACTTGAATTGCTTTCTTCACCATTTGTCCTTGTAGAGTTCTGATGTTCTGTAGCTATCAGATGTGATGGATTAAAGATGTTTCTGGGTGTTAATTTATATATCTTATGCTTCTGCAGAGTTGTGACTGAAAGCATGTCCTGACAAGTGATTTGTGTGCGAGAAATTGGCTGGAAGAAGAATATGGATGCCAAAATGCAAAGGTGCTCTTGAGGAAAATGTGAAGCCCTTAATTTCAGAGCTTGGGGGTCAGAGAGAAGCTCTTGGCTCCTTTGAGTGCTGAATCGGTAGCATTTTTGAGATTTTGCTGGTGGGTTTTTATACTGAAGCCTTAGTTGCCTTCTAAGTGAAATGGTGGTTTCGAATAAGCCTTGGACCAAATGGCTTGGAGTTCTTTTTGGTTGTCTTTCCTCTTCTAGGAAATGACAGGCTGGAACTCCATGGTGAACTGAATTGTAAATGATATTCTTCAATCTTCAGGTATATCCAGAGAGTTTATTACTCAGAGCTGCTTTGTGTAGGTATGTACTTGGTTCTTGGCCTGGGCTTCTCCACAGGCTGTGCATCTAAGAGCTGCAGGTTATATCAAGGCTGTTAAGAAAGAATGTGTACTGGTGCTCTTGGCCAGAACCACTCTTGCTGGATCTTAACTTCTTAATCGGGATGTGACCGCTTTTAATCAGTTTATTTTTCTAGGGACCAACCCCCTCCCACCCCCACCAACCTTAAAGGTCTCTATCTTTCTACTTTTAATGTTTAAACTTGTGTTTGAAGCCTGTGTCAAGGCTCTGCACTCAGCAGTGAACTGATCCTAGACTGTAAAAGAAGCTTCTTTCCATAATCCACCAGGAACTAGAGATAGCTTGGCTTTTCCAAAGCTCTGCAGCTTGCTGATGGGCACCGCCAGGCATATAACTGCCAAGCCCTCCCAGTTGCTCCGTTTGCCTTCCAGCTGAGTGCTTAGTGGCTGTTACGTGCTTGGGTCTTCAGCTAGCTGCTATCTTTGTGTGTTGACTTAAGATTCTGAGTGAGGATTGTCTGCCTTCAAAGACTTTAATTCATCAATTGCTGAAGTGAAGATCTGTGGAGACACCACCCCTCCCCTCCCCCCCCTCCCCCAGGTGAATTATCAGGAGTCTAAGTAATGTAATTAATAGTGCAGTCTCTCTTGTTAGCAGGCCTTGAACATTGTCAGCAGTTAATTTAATACTAAAGTGGTCAGTTTTGCTTGTGTCTATAAATTTTGGCATTTCTTTTGTAGGTTATGGTGTTTACATGAAAAGTATCTCTTATGTAGCATGCTCTTTGTTTAACTGGGTTTGCAGGGGGCAGCTTTGAAACAATGCTGTGACATTTGTATACGTGTTATTTATTTACACATTATAATCATAGAATACCAAGTTGGAAGGGACCTTCAAGGGATCATCTGGTCTTCTTGGCAAAAGCACAGTCTAGACGAGATGGCCCAGCACCCCATCTAGCTGAATCTTCAAAACTTGCATTTTTGGGGAAGGAATAGGATTACTTGCGCTCCTAAAAGAAAAAAAAACACATGAATTTGGTTTTTTCAGGGATAGTTTGTTCATTTAAAGTGCCTCACAACTGTGCCATATGTGGATTTCCCTACCTTAGAGAAAGTAGCCATGTAGTTTTTGAGCAACTGGGCAGACCTGTGTGTTTCCCTTAGTTAGATAGCAGAAAGCCAGCTTTGTGGAGTTCAGTCGGCCAGTATATTTTTGCCAGGATATTTGCTGAAGGCTTTTATAAAACAGTTGTCTTTATAACAGCCTGTTTGTAGCTGATTACATATTTTTGTAGTCTAAGCTTTGTCTTTGGTTTACTGTATGCAGCTGTCAGATAGAAGGGTCACTGATTGCATTATCAAACTCAGGGTGCCTTGGATAGATGCATCATGATAAATCGAATATGGATTGGTTATAGTTTCATTTATACATCTGTAGTACTGTTATGTGGCTTTTTATCTTCAGGTTTCATTTTGCCTGGGCAAGTTCCAACCCGCTAGCTTTAGATGGTCTGGAGACTCCTCAGCCATCCTCTAATGAATGGGGATGGTAACTAAGTAGAGTAATCCCTGTGCTGCTCCCAGGAATAGCACGGTGGTACATCACGATCACTTGTAAGTTTTCTTTTAGCTTTTTACCCTGAGTACTTTGTGTCTTGGACTTTCATAAGGAATGCTCAAAGTCTGTTATCTTCCAAATAGGATCGCTTATTTTTCCCTCAATACTGTGGAACAAATGTTTGTAATTGTTCAAAGGCATTAAAGAAAAACTTGTAAAAATGGCTTGGCACAACTTGAACCTTTACAAAGGTGTATGCATGGCACCTTCCTCCTTGAAAGTACAAAATTTGTGCCTCAGAAATGACCTTTATTGCTTAAGTGCACAGCCTTAATTAGCTGTTGATACATATATAATACAGTTTCATATCCATTACATCATATTTCAGACATGGTCCTATACTTCAATTTTATTTGTAGTTATAATCCATTGTTCTCTGTGCAGTTAACTCTTGTTTTGGATGTTTACTTTGTGTGCAAGGGTTTGTTCTCAAGGTAGGCATACCTAAACAGTGTTTGGTATCGTCTCCATGTGCGGGTCAGGAATGTAACTGGGACTAGAAAAAGTCACTGTGGTTTTTCTGCTTGCAGTGTTTGTTGGGTTTAAGTGAAGGACCCAACTCTGCAAATCTTACACAGCATACGATATTCACTGTTCAAGTGTGTGGGGGAAAAAAGCTCTAACGCATACAAGTTTAGCACATTTAAATTGTTAATTTAGTACTATAGATTAAGCTCTTCCTTTCTTCTGAGGCAGGCAGTGCTAGGTGAAGTACAGATACACCAAATACAGTAAGGTCCTGGGAATTGTGGAAGTGTTAATCTTGTTTTGAAAATCCTAAGAAGGAGAAAGTTGATCAAAATAATTAGTTTTAGGAAATCCAGATGATTTCCTAAATCTGAGTCTGCCTTAATTTCCTGTCTTAATTTCTGAATGATGTACTGCAGTACTTTGCTGTGAATGAGTGCGGCGACTTGGTTGGAAATGAGTTTTCCACAGAGTGACTTGCCTTTTCCTGTTGGATGTTGTCTCTCACCTGCAGAAACTTGGATGATGTGATAATTTACTAACCTCTTTTATCTCCTGCATTTTAGAGAAAAAAAAAAAAGTTATGCAGAGGCAGGAAACCTTTTGGTAATGTGACCTATCCTGGAATTATCTGGGATGCTGGATTGTGACTTGTGTCCAGTCTTTCCTGATGACAGCTAAGCTTCTTGCACTTCTGATTTGAGGTTTAGCATCCTGAGACTGTTTGATTGTATGTTCCGTTCTAGATCTGAATGAATGGTAAAAATAAATAAAAAAGATAAATTGCATCATATCACCCCCAAATCCTGAGGACTGCTGTTCTATGGTAGGTGTAAAATATCTATAGCCATAGTAATTTGAAACTCAGGTTAATTCCATCTTCCAGGACTTGCTTTCAGGTATACCTTGTGGCATCTGTGGATATCACCAGAAGTTCATGGCAGAAAACTGTGTCTTTGCACTGCCCTATCCTTGGCTTGCCATGTGGCACAGTATTAATAAGGCATGTATGCCTGGCACAGCTAATTTGGGACTTTCTGCTTTCAGCAAGGGGGCAATGGTGTTAGTGTGAAATACTCCAGGAATTGGTTCTCTCAACAGCAGTTTGCTTGGAATGGTGACTAGCCCTTCCACTCAGGACTTAGTAGCCCTTAAGGTCTTCATAGTTTGTTGAATCCTGGAATTTTTAGCTTTTGCTTCTTTTAGGCACAGCAGAATGATTGAAAACAGTTACTAGTTTAGGGAAGTAGCCGGGGGCTACTCTTTTTTTCTCAGAAGTGTTTTCATCTTTTAAAGACAAATATTAGTGGTGATGTCAGGTGTCATTAATGAGCACTTAACTTCAATAAGCTGTTAGAAAAAGAAAAAAATGTAATGTTCCTCTAGTAATCCTTCTATGGAATATATGGCCATCAGTCTCATTTGTGTCTGTTAAAGCAAGCTGTGTTACTGTATTGAATTAGGTTCCACATAATTCTGTGTTTACTTTGCGGCTTTAAGTTTGGGACCATGGTACAGAAGTTCATGAGTTTAATGTTAATTCTGTCCTTTCCTGCAATTTAGAAGGTGTTTTTTATTTTTCTGAAGGTAGGAATTCACATCCCCATTACCCCTCTCACAAGCCTTTAGCCCCAGGAACATTTGTAAAGGACTTCATGAAGACAATAGCCATTAGTGTGAACAGTGCGTCATGGTAACAAAGCAAGCTGACAGGATGCTGGGCTACATCAACAAGGGCATCACCAGCAGAGGTAAAGCAGTCATTATCCCACTCGGCACTGTCAGGGCCCGCCTGGATTGCTGCGATCAGTTTTGCTCCCCACTGTACAAAAACTGTGGATGGGCTGGAGAGGGTCCAGACAAGGGCTACAAAGATGACCGAAGGACAGGGAAGCCTGCCACATAAGGAAAGGCTGAGAGAACTGGGTTTGTTCAGCCTTGAGAAAAGAAAGCTTAGGGAAGACCTCATCACCATGGTCCAGTGCTTACCACATGGCTACAAAGATGACGACTCCCTATTTACAAGGGGTCGTATAGAAAAACACAAGGGGTAATAGAATCATAGAATGGTCTGGATTGGAAGGGACTCGCAAGGATCATAAAGTTCCAACCCCCCTGCCACAGGCAGGGCCACCAACCTCCAGGCCTCAAGCTACACAAGGTTGCCCAGGGCCCCATCCAACCTGGCCTTGACCACCCCCAGGGATGGGGCATCCACCACCTACCTCTCTGGGCAGCCTGTTCCAGCCCCTCACCACTCTCTCTAAAAAACTTCCCCCTTGTATCTAATTTAAACCTTCCCTCCTTTAGCTTTAATCCATTCCCCCTTGTCCTGCCACTGTCTGCTCTTTTAAAATTCCCCTCCTGTTTCTCTGCTCCCTTGAGGGACTGGAAGGCTGCAATGGGGTCCCCCCTCAGTCTTCTCTAGGCTGAACAAGCCCAGCTCCCTCAGCCTCTCTTCATAGGGGAGGTGCTCCAGCCCTCTGCTCACCTTCGTGTCCTCCTCTGAACCCTCTCCCAACAGTTCTACATCTAATAAGTGCAAGTTACTCCTGGGGAGATTCTGACTGGACACAAGGAAGACTTTTCCAAGTGAGAACAATCAGCCAATGCAGTAATCTCCCCAGGAGAGTGGTGGATACCCCTTTTAAGATTCAGCTGTAAAGGGTGTGGGACCATCTTGTCTAGTCGGTGCTTTTGTCTAGACAGAGCGTTTGCCAAGACAGATTGGACCAGATGATACATGAGGTCCCTTGCAACCTGGTATTCTGTGATCCTTGATTAATCTATATTGCGTTCTTAACCGTTACAATTTTCTAATAGAGTTGGGATCATTTAAGTTCAGACACTCAGCGAATCTCTGAGGTGGATACTGTTTAGATTGTGAGATATTTCATTACTCTGTCTCGTTCAGAGCAAAATTTAGGGAAGTTCTTCACATCCATTTGAGGTTTTTATGACTCATCTTTCTGGGAACAGAAATATCACTTTTAGTTTATCTGAAAGGCGATCAGAATAGCTTAACATGCTTGAAATTCTCCTTTATTTTGTAGCAAGTCTATATCATTGTGTAGGGATCTTTAGGCAGGTAGCAGAGTGTCTCTTTGACTAATAGAACATCTGAATATCAGAAATTCAAATTAACACAAAGGAGGAGAGGTAAGACAGTAGTAGATTGTATAATTCTGTGTTCAATCAGCAAAATCCAGTGTGTAGGACTCATTCAGAATATAATTCTTGCAGTACAAAGTAAAGGCTTTTGAAGGAAATTGCAAATTCTTTGCTGATTTTGCAAACTAAAATATTTCATAGTGTGGTGCAGGTTTGAAGAGGAAGTTGGTTGATACATCCCCTCTTCCCCCTGCCCCCTCCTTATTTTCCTTACCCTTCTCCTGTAGAAACTTGAGGGGAAAAAGGTGCAAATTCTTTTAGTGAAAGACAAACTTGTGAGATCTGACTTAATTTTTATTTTGTTCTGCAGATCTGTTTGCTAATATGTATTAGGGGTTAAATCCAGAGAGCTTACGTTTTTCAGCATTCCTGTTTAGGTTCTTGTCATGCCATACTCGGGGTTGAGAATCATGTTTTTGGTTCTGCATGGTACAGGGTGGAAAGTTAAGAATGTGAGGATGTCATTGAAAAGGGGCACTTACTGTTGAGCACAGCAGATAAAACACAGAAATGAGACTGCAGCCCTCTTACTTTCTAGGGTTAAGGTGCCACGCTCTAAGCTGCAAGACTATAACCCTTGGGATTTGGAGTTGTAAGCCTCTTTTGAAGTTTGAAACGTTTATGTGGTTCATG
Organism: Zapornia atra; assembly: GCA_013400835.1. NCBI lineage: Eukaryota > Metazoa > Chordata > Aves > Gruiformes > Rallidae > Zapornia > Zapornia atra. The sequence continues at coordinate 34,401 of VZTU01027253.1, read as the reverse complement.
GGTTGTTTCTTCTAAAATACCACTGGAGGAGGAGGTAGATGTGCCTCTAGGCAGTGTTATGATATTCAGAGAAACAGCCCAGGGTGTGAGCTGTAAGCTGAAAAAAGTATTTCCCAAGCCAGGCCTGTTCACTAACAAGTATTTTTGATCCCGGCAGTGACACTACTGGGGGTATATAAGGGTGGCCTTGGATATCTAATGAATTCCTACCATGACTGGAAGAAGTGAAGTGGTCTTACAGCCCATTGTGTGCTTCTGTTGGGTCTTTTGTTTTCATAAACCATAACCATTCAATGAAAACAGCAAAAAGTGAGTGTTTTTCTGCTGCTGTGATGAGCTGAATGGTCTTGAGTGCTCTGGCAAATGCTGGTGTAAGGGAGAAAGGGAACTGGTGGGGTGCAGTGGGCAGCTGGATTCGTACAGTCACCTCCTGCAACCTGGACTTAAATGTGAAGGGATCATAATTTACATAAGTATAGGTTTTCCAGTGCAGGGAATAGAGAAGATCATATGCAGCTAGTTAAAGCTAGCATGGATTTCCATGTGGAAGTGGCGTGCTGATGATTTTTGAGATGGTAGAAGAGCAAAAATGTTATTTGGAGGGTGTGTGGGGGGTGTGGAAGTTGCACAAAGTAGTAAACAAAACAGGATTTGCTCACCTTTTTCAAAAGTACAGTGTTTCATCTTTTTATAAGGGGAAGTGTTTTATGTCATCACTTTGTCCCTCATTCCCCAAAAAAGTAATAAAAGATGCACTGAATTAGAGATGGGCCAAAGGCAAGTGTGGCCTTCAAGCCTGGTTTGTCAGGCATCTCTTCTGAAAGAGGAAGTTCTTCTGATGGTAGAAGTTGTGCTGACTGATTTGGGGACTGTGGGGTGCTTCCCCTCCTCCTTCAGTGTATGGATGTAACAGTCTTACTTGGTGTGTGTGTGTTGGTGGTTTGTTTTGAATGAGACCTACTTGATTGTCTGTGGAGGAAGTATCAGCTTTGAGGAGATCTGTCAGGTGCCTATAGCAATGACTGGCTGGGCTTGCATGGGCCCGGATGTGTTAGAGAACTTTACGCAGAAGCTTGAGCGATGGCAGGCCTAAGGCTGAGAGAGGAAGGAGGTTGTTGCTGGTGGGTCTTTAATGTTTCATCTTGCCCTGTCGCTGACTGCCATTCCCTCTGCCACTCAGTGAAAAAGAGGAGGAGCCTCTTGTCTGCCTAGGAAACCTTATTTCAGGAGCTGCCTTTTACAGTGCAGGGAGCTCCATGAGCATTGATTTATTTTTTGAGACAGGTGCTGTAATGGAAATAGGCATTTATGTGTTTGTTTCTGAAAGTTCCTGGTTTAATCGGCTCTTGCTTTCAGAAAGGCTGCCTCAAACACAGCAGAATCTGTGTGTGTCTGCTTGAAACCCTGGCACACAAGAGAGTGGAGGCGCAGCCTTGTGCTCTGTTTGGTACCGTTTGTATTTCACATGTGGAACCATCAGTAACTAGCTGTATCTAATCGGTTACAGCCATACCCATGGCCAGGCCACAGCTCCTGCGTTGTGTGTTACTGGAGCACCAAGTCAGTACCTTTCAGTGTTAACTACTGCTTACCTCTCTAGTGAAAGGATGTAGCAGGGGCTGGTACCCCTGTAGCTTATTATTGGGTTGTTAGTTCCCAAACAAGGCCTACCAAGAGCATAGAACTTCTGGGAAAACATCATTAACTTCAAACAGTCTGTGCAAGGAAACCCTGAAGTAGAGCTGAGCTCAAGTAAGTTTGAAAATTCATCATATGGGCCAGTTATTAGTGAGGTAAATACCCTGTATTTATGGAAGAGCTAAAGAATTTTAGCCACGAAGGAAATGTTGTATGATTATAGATCCAGTAAGGTTTATTTGAGCAGGAGGAAGTGTTTAATTTCAGTCTGCTCCAGCCAACTTTTCTGTAATACTTGTGATGCTAAATACCAAGTAATCATTGTTTTTAAAAGTTATTTTGAAATAAACTTGCATGTTACATATAACTCAGGAGAAGAAACCGAATATTAAATACACTTTGATCTTTTTTCCTTGAAAAGATGCCTGCTGTGTTTATTCAGCTATACCTTAGTACTTTATCCTTAACACTTACATGGAGGTTTCTGACTCTGTTTCCAGTCTCTCTTTCTTTAGAGTGGTGATTGGCAATTCTGTCTTTAAATAGGTAGTAAGCAGCAGACCTTAAAATACGTGGTTTCCCAGTTTTAGTTCTGTGATGAGGACAGCTGATCTAGAAGAATCTTAATAGGATTGTGTATGCTTTGATCGTATTACAGGGAGCCTGGTTTTGTGCAAAACTTCCCTACATAACTGTTGTAGTTTTAGTTTTATTGTGGATACAGGACTGTGTGCAGTTATAAAGTCCAGCTGCTTTTGCAATTTAAACTCTGTAATCTATTCCTACTCTTTGCTTTAGAAGCCCCTATTTTTTTTTTAGCTTTACTAGTTCACTAGTAGGATGTTATTTGGGCTTGAGTTCTAGAAGGAATGGTCAGTTTTGAGAAATGAGAGTGTGTAAAGTTCTCCCTACCTCCTTCGTTCTGGTGTGGACAGCTTGTTTGCTGTGGCACAGCCCTGGTTTGGCTCTGTGCTGAATGGAGTTGTCAGCTCTCCTGTGCCTTAATGTCAAGAAGGCAATGCACTCTTTGTGTGTGTGGCCGGTCTCATTTTTATGCCTGAAGTAATGAGGCGTTATTCTAATAAGTGTCTTCAAAACTGGGCCTTCTGGTGGTTCTAGAAGGCTCTACCAGTACTAGTAACGTCTAAATATGTCTAGACAGGCATTCAGACTTTTGAAGTCAGAGGCTTTAGTGCCAGCTGAGCAGAATTGGATAAGCTGTCCCTGTTTTGATGGAGACAAAGATCCAGATTCTGGATTTGGCAAGCATCTCTTGTGCTGTTTTATGAAACTGACCCTTCGTCTTGGGAAGCAGCTTGTACACGGCACAGGGGTTCTGCTGTGGGGTGTCAGAGCAGGCTGCCCTCAAAGTGCGGTGTGAGACGTGCTTAGGCGTGGAGGTAGACCGACAGATAGACCTGAAGAAGACAGCTGCAGAGAAGTCAGAGACCAGGGAAAACTATAAATAATGGATTGCTTTGAGCAATGTTTAATAGAAAGGAGATGTTAGGGTAATGAAAGTGATTGCTAATCCAAGTTATTTGCTCATATCCTCCCTCCTGAAATGATGCCTTATGTAACTAATTAAATGTTCTTAAATTACAGTGAGACTGAGTTGCCTTCAGTCCAGATAGGTTTATTCAGCTTGTTTAATTCTGATAGCAGTTATTTCAGATTCTGAGTTTGCAGCTGTTCTGATGTGACTTGTCTCAGAGCAAGCTCTTCACTATGAACACGAACATGTTCATTTCAAAGTGAAAAGCTTAATAGAAATTGAACTAGGAAAAAGGCTGAGAGTCTTCAAAGTGAGAATGCATTATTAGCAGAAACATCATGTGAAGCTTTTGGAGAGCAGTTTTTGTTTGAGTCTGAAATAATCTGGATGAAGCCTGCCTTTTTAAAGTTGATAGTGAAAGTTTCTTTTTTCTTCTTGTATTCATTTCCTAGAACTTGAATAAAATTAATTTTCCTCTTGTCAGACCCAATTTTCCATGATTATTCAGTGGGAAAGCTTAAAAGAGTAAGACTTGTAGAAGACTTGAAAGGGCAGATCTTATCCTGGAAAGGTCCATTTAATACCGAGTAGATGAAACATTTCCTGCTTCTTTCTTCGTGAGGAGTGTTTGCTCAGAACAGGCAAGAGGAAACTTTTACCTGGATATGGTTTCCAGCTCTTGTCCCTCTACATTGGTGCCTTTCCATCCCATGAGTGCTTTCAGGAGTACTTGCTGCCTGCTGCTGGTGCAGGTCAAGACATCAAGTGTTGGCTTCAGAGCAATTGCTGATGTACAGTCTCTGGAGACCTCTGACTACATGGTGAAAGTAAAGATCTTCCTGCAGAAGCATTGGAGGACTCCAGCGCGTGGTTGTTTTTCCACTGGAAGTGATTTGTTTTATTAGCACGGAGGTAATGGTGTGTGTACCAAAGAAGTGCTGGCAACATGAGTGGAGGAATGTGTTGCTTTAAAGCTCTTGCTATTCAAGGTATGTTCTGCCTCGTGGCTCTTGGGTTCCACACTAGGTTAATGTAAACAATGGTCCTGGAGCAGGCAGGTGTAAGACAAGCTTTTTCTTCCTCCCACGCTCTTATTTTAAATTTGATCTTTTCATTTTAAGGGGTTAAAAACTACATAAGTTCCTGAAGACAAAAGGGTATGTTCAAAACACACTTCAAGGAGAAACAAAAAAACCCTCAAGAAATTAAGAAATTAGAGGTTGTAAGTACATAGTAAGGAGTATCTATTTAAATAGAGGTGACTTGCAAGGCTTGTGTGGTTTTTACTGCATGGATGCTGGAGCCACAAGGTCTGATGTGATTCTTTTAAAATCAATTCTGGATACAAAAGTGAGGGAAGGATCTCACAGTTAGAAGTCACAAGTCTGACTTCATTCTGCAATTAGTTCAGGCATGCTGACTGAAGCTTTTCAGGCTGGTAAATTCAGTAGTCTTTGTGATTAAGCTAACGTGTTAAAATATGTAAGACATATTCTTATAAAATATGTAAGACATTCCCTGTGACTGGCTTTGCTGGGAGTAAAGATACATACACTAAGGCAGACAATGTGATTTTTAAATGCTGGGTAAGCTGCAGAATAACAATGAGTGAAAATGGGTAATGTTTTTCAGCTAATACGACCTATAACATGAAGCCTGTAGGAATCCAGGCAATTTCAGCCTGGCTGCTAAGAGGGTCTTTAGTTCAGTTGGTAGTTGTAGAGTTGGAAAAATGGCCATTTCCAGTTTCTGTCCTGAGCCTCAAACTTACTGGGACTGTGATGTGCTAATCACAAATGCCAGTGTATGGTGCTCAAAAGGTACGTGGTGATTTTTTTGCTTAGGACTATAGGAGGCTGGATGCAAGCCAATACTGTTAAAAAAGAGTTAGTTATTAGCAGCACTGAGAGTTAGCCTAGGGATAACTGATAACGTCAACTTTTAGGGAAAGGGCTTGGTTTTTGGATGATTTTAGAGATCATTATTTGTCTTGATAGCGCTACCAAACACAAAACCTCCATCTCTAGTAAGTTTTGTATTAGTCTTCCATACTATTATTTGTAGGGCTTTCACTCACAAAATAAAACTTAATAGCAAGAGTCAAATGAATGTACGTGCCTGGAAACTGGCTAATGTGCCGACACTGAAGCAGTTTGATAGATACTGTCCTTACATCTAGCACTTGGAAAAGGAATTCTGCAAAAGGCAAACTTGTCAATAGAATTTTTGAGCCTAAAATATGCAGGCTGTCAGAAGAGGCTCAGGCTCTCTTGTTTTTGTAGTAACTGGTTGCCGAGGCAGATTGTTCTTCACAGAAGGGTAATCTCTAAAGGTATCTGAGGCATACTTCACCAGTAATGTATGAAACCAGTTGTATTTATTCATTATCTCTTCTGTTGTGCTCTTAAGCTTGAAGGCATTTAGGTGTCAAGAACAGAAAAGGCTGAATTTCTCACGGGCTTCCTCTGCTTTCTTCAGCTTTTGAAAATGTGTATTCAAATGATGCAGTACTAAGATAAAGTCTAGTAATTGTTAATAACACAATAAAAAGAAGCGAGAGTTCTAGTTACAAGTGTTCCCTTAAATCCATATTAAAGCAATCTTTCCTGCTTTTCTTCCTTAATTATCTTAACAAAGGCAGACATCAGTTACTTTGAAACACTCAGGATAATGATTCAAGTCTTTCAAAGGTTTGCTTTAATAACTGAGGGAGAATGTAGCCAAAGTCCAAAAGAAATTGTGAAATGCACTTTACAGCAATCCCTGTAAGGTGTTTTACATTGAGCCTGCAAAGTCTACCTTGGAGAAAAACTACCGGTATTAGGAAAAACCATTGGTGTTAGTACAGTGAGAAACTAGACAAGTGAAGGCAGACTTAATTTAATATTTGACTCCCAATAGTTTCTACAGGTCTACTAAAACAATTCCTAGGGTTGCTGGAACTGCAGTTTACCTGTTCTCAGTTCTTTATGTTATGGTGCTGTAATTACAGCTAGCCATGAAGTTCTGAGTGGGACAGATTCAACCCTGAAAAACTGCAAACACCCGGATTATTTTTCATCCCTTCCCAGGAGTGGTGTTGCTGCAGATGGAGTAAAGCCTGCACTTAGAGATTGTAGGTTATCCTCTGTGCTTTCTGAAAAGATCAACTATATTTTGATCTATTAATGGCTGCCATACTTTAAAGCCTGCTGGTTATATTGGGGGTTAGCCTGCTGTTAGCCTAAGACCCAAATCTAGCCTTTAAGATTGGGTTTTTTGTTTTGTTTTGCTTTTGACGCTTTTTACTGCCTAAGCATAGTCAATACTTGCTTTTGTTTTGGGATTTTCTGTGGATTCCTGGGTGATAGATGCATAGGCACAAAGCCAGCTCAGATCCTGCAAGGTCTGTTGGCAAGTGCTTATTCCTGCGCATCCAAACCAGCAGTGTTGTGGATCCGGGCTGGACTCAGGAAGCAGGTCAGCTGCTGCTCTCAAGCTCCATGCAGAATGACAATCTCAACCAACAGCTTGCTCTGTACAGAGCAGGCCTCTATGCCGCAGCACTGCTCTGATCCTCTGTGGCTGCTGCACAGTGCTGGGTCTGTCTCGGAGATAGTGCCTTTCATACAGCTCATCTGGCTGTGTCTTTTCTCTGGGCTTCCCAGTCGGCTTTTGCTTTCTCTTTCTTTACAGTGGTGAGGGGAAGCAAGAAGGGCTGCTCAGAGGAAAGCCACGCTGGGCCCAGGCCAGCCTGCATTTCCTGGGCAAGTTGCAGTGGTGGGGAGTTGGTGTGGGGCTGGTCCTGCACCCGGTATGGCTCCCCTGAGGAAGATGGAGGTTGTGAAATAGCTCCTTGGCTTTATGAGCAGTGGACCTGGGCTGACACTACTTGGGTGGGTCCCAGACTTTGTTGCAGGGTACACTGTGTACGCTATAGCTCAGCCTGCCTTTATCCTAGATAATGAGAAGCTGTCTCTATTGATTGAGTCTGCAAACAGTGAGCTGTGTGAAAGTGGGTCCCGAGTTAGTTGTCTGCTCTTAAAGAACATAGCTGCTCTGACTTTTTCTCTCTCTCCGGAGAAAAATAAAACCCAAACTTTGCCTTGTGGTATCTTGTCTTCATACTGATAGACAGAATGAAAGAGGGTAGTATTTTTTTGGCAGCAGAGCACAGGATTCATTCTCATAGCTCTATTCAGCTCAGTGGTGTGGAATATGTATTCTAGCACATCTATTAAATTAGTCTGTTTCTAGTATACTCTGAGTATCTAAAACTTGAAAGAAAACTAGTAAACCAAGCAAAGACAAATTGGAAAACCAGTAAATAGCAAAGACAAATGCTTAGACTTTAGTGAAGTGTGTCTTTGTCCAGGGTTTGAATGGCAGGCAAAGTTCTGTTTGAAGTTTTGACAGAATAGTACTCTGTATCCCACAAAATTGTATGTAACTGACCCCCTCTCTTACACTTTACAATTCAGGCTGGGGTACAGGTATTGAGCCAGCTGCACGTTTGCCCTTTGCCTGTGCTGAGCACACCCTAAGTGTTGGTTTTCATGAAATCCCCTATCAAGATAGTAAGGTACAGAGTTCCCTCTTTGTCCGAGGTAAGGACACTGATACCCTGTGGAGTACGTGGGCTTATTCAGGAGATCCATGTGTGTCTGGGCAGATGTCATTAATAAACTTGGCCAGCAACACTACTGAAGTTTTTGTCTTGAAGGATGCTTCTTAAGAAGTACTCAGAGAAGAGAACTAGACAGTGTGTGTTAGCTTATGTAAAGGCATACCATGCTGAATGGTGAGCTCCTTCAGCCTGCTGATGGTAGGCACCAGGTACCTTGTATATCACAGGCTCTCCCCTTGCCCTCACAACCCCAGCAGTTCCTTTTTTTTATGAAGAAAGATGGCAGCTTTAAAGTGCAGGCAGTCTCATCTTGGGCATGCAGAGGTCCACTCCTGTCTCCACGTTTAACTTCTCAGTGTTTAATATCAGGCTTATGTTCAACGTCTCTCTTCCTCATTTTGTTTTCTTTCCTAGGGGCACCATTTTGAACTAAAACAATGTAGTCTAATTGTAAACTGTTTACTAGGTCACCCTATTTTGTACTATTCTGCAGTACAGTTTCTTTTCATTACCGTCACTGGTTAAAGCTTGCAAAGTAGACCTAAAGCAGCAAAGCTGTGTTTTGTTTGAACTATAGCATCTGCTGTAAATTGCACCTTCCATGTTTCTTGAAGTTGAAATGTTGGATTCACTTCTTCTGCCACTGTAAGTTATTCCATTGGCTAAAAGTAAGATACAAGTATTAATCTAGCACCAAATGCCAGCTAGTTGATCCATCAGAAAAAAAGCAAAAGATGAAATTAATTTTGAAGTCTTTGTCATTTAGATTATGATCTACTTGTGGCTTTTCTGTTATATGTTTCAGAAGTCAATTAAACTGTGTATTAAATACTCCGTTTTCTTGTGTGTTTGTGGGATGGGGACCTGACATTACAAAGCTTCTCTTAAAGTGTGGCCACTCAAACTCTAGGCAATACTTCAGTGATAAACATGGAGATGTGGTGAGTGGACTGCTGATGGCACTTATCTTGCCTACATGTCCTGAGGTCTTCTGTCCCTAGAATCCGAGGTAGTCCCTATGATGGAAATTTAGTCTGTATTCCTTTTTGTGAACACGTGGTCTTATGTTAGACGTGTCCTAATCCATGCGTAAATAAGTTCAAGGTGAGGAGGAATGTGTTACCATAACTAGTCCTTTGTCCTTACCTCTGAATTTGTCAGTTTCTCAGATTGGCAGATTTTACTGTTAAATATTATTCTTCCCAGGCATAAGTACAATGCAACCAGTATTAAGCCCAGTTCTAATCTCTGCTGGACACAAATTGAAGCACCTTCTTTTCCTGGTAGCCTCCCATTTCTCTATTAATATAATTAATTATCACAAAGGTAAATATTTAACCCGCTTGGATTTAAAATTACACAGTTAAATTTTATGGGGTACGTATGCCTTTATTTAACTCTGCGAAATCATGATGAGAGGTTTATTTGTGATTATGGCGATGGTTGTGACAGAAGCTTGGATCTTAAGAAGAATGGTGAGATAGCACTTAATTCATTGTTTGTTAAATATTTGTATTACGGAGGCCTGGAGACTTCTGAGTCTCTGAGAAGAGAAGTATTGTTACTGTATTACCATATGATCTGATTCACTCTCAAATTAGTAATATAAAAAATGATGCATTACAGGTGGGCTTCAAAGTACTTCCTCTATGTGCTGAACGGCTACTAAGGCTGTTTTAAGGGCTCCTGGGATGTGAAGCAAACGTTAAGATCTTTGGAGCATTCCTTTTATAAGGTATTTTATTTTTTCAATGGAATAGGATTTACAGTAAAAGTAGCAGGATGTAAAATCAAATATTTCTACAATAGGATTGTGGCTCGAATCATGCAAGTTAAAACCTTTCCTTTCCTCTCTACCACATATGGACTGATTTCTGTGCCCTCCCAAGAGTACATAGGATATGCTTCAAATTAATCTATTTAAAGTTGTTTAGATGAACCTCTAAAATGGCTCTCAGGTAGGTGGAGTTTAATGTTGCGTTTTACTTGGTTTTCCAAAGAAGTTGAAAACCCCATTGTAGTTCAGTGCTTTTTTTTAGTGCAAAATATTGCCCAAACACTTGGAAATAAAGCCAGAAACAGCAAACCAGAGTCTTTAAAAATAGTATTTCATTCCATACATCTGAAAGCAGTTTGTGAAAAATGCTGTTAGAAACCTCAGATGGCACCCTTCAATTTAAAGGAACAGTAAAACGAGTCATTCTAAAAAAAAAAACAAAACAACCTCACCGAACTATAGTGGATTTTGTCCAGTGATAGGAAAAAGGATTGACTCTGGATATAAAATGCTGACCTTTATTGCATTTGCATTAGGCAGAATTATTAGCATTGTATTGTAGGGGCTGTGGCACATTTTTGGCAAGCTGGTACATTCCTCCCTTTCTTTGTTGCTTCCTCCCACTCAAGAGCTTTTGTCTTTCTCCATCTGCTTTTTGAAGAGTCGAATGCAGTATGCATAAAGGCCTCCCAAACTGTAACTTGAGTTCAGAGTTGACGTAAAGCTAAATCGTTACCATGAATTCAGGCTGCAGAAATACACAAAATTAAAAAGCTCTGTTTTGCTTATTTAAATCAAACTAAATATAGTTAGGCTGTAGGATCAGATGGTAGGAAATAACCTGCCCCAGACTTTCATAACTAATACCTGGGAGAGCTGAGGAATATCTCCTGCGCAAGCTAATTGTGCTTGCTCCGCGCAGGCCTGTGTCGTCTTTCCTCCATTGAGGAGTACAAGAAGCTTATTATAGTAGAGATGCAAGCCCTGTCATGCTTTATTTTTGCAAATACGGAGTCTGTCTGTGGTTTTACTCAGCTCCCTTAGTCTCTGTTAGGTGAGGTTGTGGGGAAGAACAGCAGAACGTAGAATTTCTAAGAACTTACATCTTCATTGTCAGACCTATTGGATGGCCCATGTAATGTAGCTGAAAATAATTAATGTGCCATGAGCTAGTATTTTGGAGGATTCTAAGCCTGTCTTACGCAAAGCCAGTGTGCAAGGTTCACAGAATCACAAGGTTGGAAAAGACCTTTTTAGATCAAGTCCAACCATTCCCATCCTAAGCTAAACCATATCCCCAAGTACCTCATCTGCCCTTTTTTAAAACACATCCAGGGTCAGTGACTCAACCCCCTCCCTGGGCAGCCTGTTCCAGGCCCTGACAACTCTTTCAGTGAAGAACTTTCTCCTAACATCTAATCTGACCCTGCGCTGGTGCAGCTTAGTGCCGTTTCCCCTTGTCCTGTCTCCTGTCACCTGGCTGAAGAGACCATCTCCCACCTCTCTACACCCTCCTGTCTGGTAGTTGTAGATGGTGATAAGGTCTCCCCACAGCCTCCTCTTCTCCAGGCTGAACACCCCCAGCTCCCTCAGCCATTCAAAGCTGGCTCCAAGTACTGTACACGCAGATCTCTTAGGAGCAGCCTTGGAACATGCTATGTGTGTGGCTGTTGCTAAAACAATCAGGTACTAAGTTTTCCCTTCTCCCTCTGTTTATGTATAGGTGCAGGTAAATGAAAAAGCTTCATTTATCTTCAAGCTGCTTTTTACTAATTAATTTATTTAAATAAAGTGAGTAAAAAGTAAAGCTTTCCTTTAGATGAATGTTGAAGTAGTTTAGGACTAATATTTAATCAAGCAATTGTTTTTATAAAGCTAGTAATGTTTAAAGATAATTCCCTATGGTGTTTAAATTCTAAGGCTGAAAAACTATGTCCCTGAGAACAGGACAGAGAAATGGGGGGGATGAAGGAAAGAAAAACTGACTTTTTATAGCCAAGGGTGCCTAAAAATAGGGCGCAAATAGTAACAACTTTCCTTTTTGAATCCTCTTCAGGTTTTATGAAAGAAGGTAGGCCTGATCCTTGTTAGGAAAGAACTGAAGATACTCTGTATGAAACATAGGGACGTGCTCTGTTCTTTTCTGAGTGTTGGAGTTTCTCAAGTTTTATTAAGGTGCTGTGGTCTTAAGGAAAAGAAAATATTCTGTAACAGTATCCTGCAGGTCTTGGGTCTGTCTGTATGCAGTAGTGTTGAATCTTAGAAACAATTATTTTCAAACTTGAGTAAATTAGGTGGTTGCTCTTTTTTATATTTTAACAAAAATCTGTTTCTAGAAATTGTGTGTATCACTGTAGAGCAAGGTGTCTGACTGTTGCAGTAGTCTTAGTCACTGAACATTCTACTGTGATGCCTTTACAGTTCCAACTATTATCCTGAGTTACAAAATTTCTCAAAAACCAGAATAGCTAATAATTTGATAATGGAAGACATCTGGATACTTGTAGGCAAAGCTTTTCAAGTGATGAAACCCCAAATGCATGGAGGGTGATGAGAGAATATCTAAATATCTGTAGATCATCATGAAAGTTCAGAGATGCTTAGGAAGTTGGGGTTCAGCTTTACTGATGAAGTGTTGCATGTTGACAGCTCTTGTTATTCCCAAAACTGTTGGAGAGGTTAAAGATTTAAAAGTCTTCAACTATCTCAGAAACTTTTCAGGTGTATTAAGTTCAAATCCTTAGTGATGTGGTAGCATTACGGCTTTTCCCTCTCATCTGTTGTCTTAGCCTACGCTGGTTCAGCACCATTCCTATTTTCTGCCCTTCATATGTTCAGAAAGGAAAACTGCAAACCCCTTGAAATACTTTAACCTGTCCAGTCATTGGGTTTTCCTCAAAAATAGACTAAACATCATGTTTACTTTGGTTTTGAGTTAATACTTTTCTCTAGTGTTTCTTTACTTGCCCAAGCATGATGCCCAGCGAAGCTGTAGCTGCCCCTCCCTGGCAGCGTTCAAGGCCAGGTTGGATGGGGCTGTGGAGGGTGTCCCTGCCCATGGCACTGAGGTCCCTTTCAACCCAAACTGTTCTGTGAACCTATAGGAAAACCAGTTTTTCTCGTTCAGTGGTAACCAGCATAATACATGTGTATTTGGGTTGTAGTTTCTAAATTTCATTTGTAACCTAATACGTTTTTGGGGGGGTTGTGTTAGGTTTTCTTGTGCTGCTTATATTGATCTTGACATTTGAAACTAAAACTGTTAGGAAATCAGTAATGTGCTGTGGCAAATCTGGCAGAAAATACCATTATTCAGCACCTGAAGACCTTTTATTTTGTTTTTCCTCTTTATGAATGTTTACTGCTGGTTATTTTCTTGTCCAGTGTGTACAGAAGTCACAGTATGTGTATGTGCAGTTTAATGCAGAGAGGTGACCTGGTGGGGATTTAGAGTTGTGATCTTTAGCAGCTTTGTCCTGGTCATACTGATAGATCTCAAAACAGAATGTCCTTTAAGTCCTCTGAGAAATACGGCCTAGCAGAGTTTGCTGGTAGTGCTCACTGGTCGTGCTCAGGAAAGCTGTGATGAGCCTGTTGCTAGCTTTCATCTTGAAGACTGACCTATGCTAATTCTAGCCCTGGAGAGAAGCTCGTTATTAAGGATATGTTTCTTCTCCTTATAGATAGTTTCTTATTCTGACCTAGAGATTTGCTATTGCTAGGGGCTTTCAGCTATTGAGTTCAATTCTGGGTTTTGGGCATACTGTAATTAAAAACACAGGGCAGGAAAACCATTCCCTATACTAAAGGTACTTTGATTAATGTTTTTTCTTCCACACTTGTATAGCATAAACAATTTGTACAACAAATTTTATGTTTTATTTGGTTGATTGTTAGCAGTGGCCATTAGATAGGGTAACAAATGCAGGAAAGAGAAGTAATACTATGCAATGGTCAGCATGGAAATGATTGCTTACACTGGTTAATCTGCTCAGTTTTCTAAACTAAATTCCGTATCTTTAGAAGTTGAAATTGTAAAAGACCGGGTAGTGTTGTCTGAGCTGTGTTTGACCTGTGGTTCACTGGTAAGAACCTTCTGCTTCACTGTGTGAATGCTTTCTCTGAACATGTGTTTTGCTAAGAAACTGAACACTGCAACTTGAGTAGAGCTACGTATCTGCTGGTTACTGAATGCCACCAGCTTCTAGAGAAAAGTGGTTCTTAAATTTTTTGTGTAAAAGTGCTTTTTGCTAGTCGGTTGTACTTTTCCCTTGGATGTGTGCAGAAAGAACTTGGACAGGTACAGAGCAGCCTCTGCTTTCCATGCTGAGATGCAATTTCAGATAGAAATGCTGAGCTATGTGACTCGGAGTGGTTTGAGCCAGACTTGCAAATACTTGAAAAGAATTGTGTTGATGCAGACACAGCATTGGGTGTGCTGGCCTTGAGGGAGGCTTGAGATACCACAAGTCTCACATTGGTACCTGGATTTTCACTTCATGTGTTGAGAAGTAATACGGTTTTGCTTTTTGAGTGCATGGAAATTACCGGTGGCTAGTACACGAATACAATTTCAATAAACAATACTAACTTTTGTAGAATCTTATTTTTCTTCTTTACTTGTTTGTTTTGGTATCTGTTCCATGGAGTTTTGAATCTTATGGGTTTAAAAAAAGAAAGGTTTGTAGTTTCTACAGGTATGGTGCCCTTTTATGTACAGGTATGCTGTCTTTGTACGGGTATGAGGAATTTTCACCAGTAAAAATACTTGCTCGGGCAGATCTTTGTATTCAGTACCACACTTAAACAGACATGAAAAAACCCCACTGCCTTGTTTCTGAAGTCACTACCCTCCACATTTCTTTGTCTGCCATTCTGCTTTTGTTGGTTGCAGACATCAGTAGATGAAACAGCTAACAGGCTGGCTGTTTCGGTTTGTGTGGTTTGGGGCCAGATGAGAATGCTTACATTGGAAAGAGGGAGAACTGCGCTGAGCTGATCATACTTGTAAATGCACTGAAGTTTTACCTGCAGCACTGAGCCAAAAATGGGTGCTTGTTTTGGAACAGACTTAATTAAAGTTTGTTCAAAGGCTTTTTTGGTAAACCTGTTTAATCAGTTTGGGAGCCGCTCATGTGTAGGGAGCTGGTTAGGGATGTACTGCCATTCTTGTTGGTGTTCCTACAGTTGCTCTGACTCCTTGTGCCTTTAACAGTTCCCTTACGTCCCACAGGGCAGAGCGGCTGGGATGCCTCTGACTGGAGGGGTTGTGAGGACAGCAACCCCACGGCATGATTTATACCTACGTATAGAGGCAGAGGAGTGGTAGGAAAAGAACTCTTGAGTTGTCTTCATTAGTGAAAGCCCTGTGCTGTACATACTTGTGTGAAGGCTGATCACTTCTGAGCTTGAGGGAGGTGAGGTGTGGTGCAGAGTCCTATAGCTGCTTTTTGTTACCCTGGGTTGCAGTATTAGTTTCTGATACAGGATGCTTACCACCCTTTGTTGGACATTTTCTGGAAATCCAGGTGCATTTTT
Organism: Zapornia atra; assembly: GCA_013400835.1. Classification (NCBI taxonomy): domain Eukaryota; kingdom Metazoa; phylum Chordata; class Aves; order Gruiformes; family Rallidae; genus Zapornia; species Zapornia atra. The sequence goes on along the minus strand of VZTU01027253.1, from coordinate 19,347 downwards.
CATCTTCAAACAACTCCACTAAATGTAGTTGACAAGAATTCGGATGGACATCTAAAAGTATATCTGGATTTCTACAAAATGGGGGTTTGTGCGTCCCACTTATGATGCTCAGAGTAATTTTATTGAGACAGGTTAAAGTTTGGGAGTACATAATTTTTCAGAATTGTAAAGATGATCTCATTTTCATCTGTCTTGACAGATGTCAACCCGTTAATATCATCAGCTTTACTCTGCTTCTCTGGAGCTTTTGCTGCTGCTGTTTGGGATGCTTGGCTTAAGCCAGTTTATCACCCTAAAGTACAGCTTGTAACTAATTCCCAGAACTGCTCCTAGCACCCTGTAAATGCGAGTGCAACATTTACTATCCCGTGGTGTAAAAGCTGGCTTCAGTATGTGCATATTAGTAGCCCAGCCATTTGCTGACATTCAGAGCCCTTTAATGCACCCTCTCCAGAGCTACTGAACTGCTCCGATTATTGGTTCTAACACTTTACCTCTTGACATCTGCATGACATCGCTGTGCACCGGCACTGTGGGGCTGCTGTAAGGTATGGCGTGATACCCAAGCTGAACAGGCTGTGTGTTCTAAAGCACCAGAATACATAACCATGGGGATGCAGCATTTCAGTTTCCTGAAAATAACAATTCACTTTTATCTGGTTATAAACAGGGAAGTTGTGCTGCTGTCGGAGAGACAGCTGTCTTGCTACCTAATCAGCTTCGTTCCAGTGTGTGCGTATCACATCTGTCAAGCAGGTGCTCTGTTTTTGACTGCAGGAGCAAACTCAGCCATCATTAGCATGATGTCCATGTTGTAGGGTTAAGCGGGGCAGAGAGGCACTTGGGAGCTATTCAGACTGGTTGGGTAAGGTTTCCTTGATGTATTTTTTTGTGGGGGTTTGTGGTGTTAAAAGGGTTAGGTGAAAATGTGCCCAGTAAGTTTTTCAAGAATCGCCTTTTCCCTCATTTCAGACTCTTTTTTTTTTTTTTTTTTTTGAACCTGACCTTAACTGCACTTCCTGCTTGTGTGGTGTGGGAGGAATGGCAGTAATGGAATGTAGGAAAGATATGACTGGGAGTGGCTTTGGACCTCAGGTGAGCGTTCAGGGACATGAAGGGCAGCGAGAAGGGATTCTGCAAGTGTATCAGCAGCCAAAGGATGACCAGGCAAGACATGGGAAAAGCTGAGGTATATGGTGCCTTTTATGCCTTGGTCTTTGGTTCTGGAGTCACGGGCCTCGGAGGCTAGTGGGAAGGTCTGAAGCAGTGAAGACTTAGTTTTGGTAGAGAAGGACCAGGTGAGGGTATGTTCAAACAGGTTTCCTATAAGGAAGTCCCTGGCACCTGACAAAACACACCTAATAAATATTGAGTGAGCTGATGTTGTAGCCACTCTCAATTATTTTTTAACGACTGTGACAATAGAAGACATTACTGAGGACAGAAAGAAAGCAATTGTCATTCTTGCTTCCAGGAAGGGTGAGAGGGTGTGGGGATTTACAGACTGATCAGCCTCACCTTGACCCCTGGGAAGATGATGGAGCAAATACTCCTGTGAAGCCATTTCCAAACATGAGACAAGAAGGTGATTAACAGTAGTCATCATGGGTTTATGAAGGGGGAAATCATGCTTGACCAACCTGTGAGCCTTCTGTGATTAAATTTTTCTGGGTTGATGAATGAGGGAACAGCAGTTGATACGGACTTTAATGCTTTTGGCATTTTCTCCCTTAATACTCTCACTGACAATCTAGCAGATGATGTACAGGCTAGTTAAGTAGAGAGTAAGGTGAATTGCAAACTGGCTGCAAAGCTAGGCTCAAAGGGTTGTAAGCAATATGGCACAAAGTCCAGCTGGAGGACTTTTCAGTGGTGTACTTCAGGGGTTCATAGTAGGATCTGGGCTGTTCAACATTTTGACCTCAGTGATGGGTCAGAGGGCACCCTCAGCTGATTTGGAGGAGTGGATGACACGAGACAGATGTGTTAATGTTCAGATGGACCTTGACAGGCTGAAAATATGGACTGAGAGAAATCTCTTGTTGTAAAGGTTCAACAGGCATATCTGTTGGAAGGGTGTCTGCATGCCAGCACAGTCACCCTTCTACTTCTCTGTTTGTACTATGGCTGTCAGTCAGCAGACTGCTTGTACTCGGGTTTGGGCAAGATACTTCCATTTAAGCATGGTGATTAGACTAAAACCATGCAAAAGTGTTGGAGAGAGCTATCAAAGTCCTGGAGAAGAATGTGATAACAAAACCAAAACACTTATTGTAAGGGTACTTGAAGTGTCGAGGAGGCAATTTTCACAGCTCTGGGCCATTATTTTAATGTTACTTGATGTCAGAGTTCAATGAAGCAGGGAATGTGAAAGTGGTTTTAATCACAGCTTATGTAACGATGTGCCCCTTGAAAACTTACAGGGTCGCTGCTGTCTAGCTATGTTGCTGAACCCATGGCTGCTTATGCTTGTACAGTTAGCCCTGCTGCCACAGACTGCCTGCTGTTTCTAAGGTGTTTCTTATGAAAAGGCAACACCTTGTCCAGCTATCTTTCAGTCTTCAGAACTAGTGTTGTCACTTTACGGTATTGTTTGCTTAAGCACGTCTTTTTCAAGATTTAAGGTGTTCTTATAGATTTCGTTTGCAGTTCTCATCTTTAGAAATGTGTTAGGGTGAGTTAATGGTTGCAAAAAAAGTGGATTTTGAAAAGGCAAAGCCTTTGAGTATGAAGGCAAAGAGGACTTCTAGGTGCAAAACCTTTAAGTAGTTTGTAAACAAAATAGCTGTAATACACCCAAACAGTTCTATGTTAAGCATCATGTGTGTACCCATATAAAACACTTGATAGGAGAAACTGGAGTCCAAAGGAAGGAGTTTAACATGATTTGGGTTGATTCACGCCCAAACTTGCAGAGTTAAGTAGGAGCTGTGTGAACTCTGGAAGGTTTTCATAAAGCATACCATAAAGCAAAATTCGAATGTGACTATGTTTTGCTTGAAGGTGTGAAAAGTAATCAGTGCTACATCTAACCTTAGAAGCAGATAATACTAGATGAGCTTCAGGAGAAAAAATTGGGATAGCTCTATGCTACAAGTAATGCTCTTTTGCAAAAAAGCCCGATGTATCCATTTATTTAGGGTTTTGCACTGGTCTGTTGTAATATATCTTTACCATGGTCTTGACATTCTTTCATGAATGATGGTATATGAGTGAAAAAGCTGTCACAGGCTTCTAAATTAGAGGTAGTCTCTGGAATGGAGATACACTAATCAACATAGTTAAGCCAAACCAAAAGGAAATAAAGCTTGACCAATGTGATTATCCAAAGAAAGATTTTGACTTTGTTCCACTAATACTTGATGCAGATGTTCATCTACACAGTCAACACCTTCCTGGGCTTCTGTGGTATCTTTTTACTGACCTTGGCTTGGTGGACTTGGTGCAGCTAAGAGCGGTTTTTTTAGTGCATTAGTAATAGGTGTTCACATGTATTCATGTAGATAATGAAGTTGCACAAGCATCATGAGTTGCAGAAGGCAGGGCTGGTTGGCTAGAGGCTTAATGAAAACCCCCCAAAGCTCTCCTGTGTGTGGATCCAGCAATACTGGTCCCTGGGCTCTGTGGATTCGAAGGCACTGTTTTATAACTGCTTTGAAAAGGTTGTTCTCAAGCTTGTTTATAAATCAGACTTATGCAGACTTAAATTAGCTGCAGCATTTTCTGTTGACAAATACACCGAAGTGCCTATGCATCGTAATACTGCAGTCATGTGCAGCCAGTTTGGCAACAGCTCGTAGGAAGGAATATGTCAATAGAAAGGGGTTCCTGTTTTAATCCTAATAATGCAAGCTGGAATGTGTGTTGTCTGCTAGTTTATTTGAAGTGGATGCCAGAAATTCTTTTTGATTAAAATCAGTGACAATCATTATGCTAATTTAAGGAGACGACATCTCCTCCCCAGATGTTCGTAGGAAACAAAATCTGGAAAATTTGATGAAACTGTGTTGACCCTGTAATACCACTCACTCACCCCAACTGTGGGTACCCAAATTCAAGGAGCCTGTTTGCCTGTGTGACCTTAATTTTATTTCTTGTCTATGAAATTGATGTTAGAATTTTGAGATGCTCTTGGCAGGGAATTAATAAGGAAAATATCTATACAGTTGCAGCGGTATGGTTCTTCATGTATATTCTTGATTCTGTGTGCTCAGATGCAAGCAGGGATCAAATGGGGTTGATTCTTCTTTTTCAACAGATGGTAGTCAGTCAGTTCCCCAATATGTACAGTGGTTTGATGAAGATTCTGAACTGGCAGTACAGTTAAGTGTTTTAACAGAGGTGGTTCCCTCATTAGAAATAGGGGTAATTATGGCACAGTGCCAGATGTGAACCATAGCATTGCAAGCAGTCCAGGAGGCTATAAAAATTAGCCAAGGTTTTTTGATAAACTGAGCTCTTGAGGTTCAGTTTCAGATTGAGTAAACTTTTGCACTCAATCTTGCTCAGTGGAATTTAAGCTGGACCCTAAAAATACAGTGAAAGCAAAACAGGTTTGTAACAACTTTCTGAAGAAGTGAATTCTTTTTGTTTGCCAGCTTGTACAAGCAGTTATTATGTTATGTGGGGTCATAATGCAGCTGCTCTTTCTCAAAATGGATGTTTCTGAATCTTTTCCATCTCCTAACATATGCTATTGCTATTTACACTAGCATTTGTGAATTTAGCAATACTTGTAGTTCCTGCAGAATAGAGTTATAAGGAATGGAACCGGAATCTGTAAATCTTGACATCTGGTTTATTCAGTCTGGGTTATGTGATTTGCTTTGTCATCATGTAAGAAGTATAGTATGTAGGTGTGATTCACTGTTTGAACTAGGATTTAATATATGCAAGCTCAAATTTGACTTGGCTCTGTTTTGCTGTGTGTCGCAAGATTCTTTTTGCTGATGGATAAAACGACATCATGTCCCTCAAAAACAAATCTTAGCTGTTATTTTGATGTTAAAAGCTGAGGCAGTGTGTTTTATCTAACTTACCAAGAGCTTGAACTGAAAGAAATACTGACTCTTTGAGATCTCATCTGCTGCCTTTTTTTTTCTTCCCCAACTTAGTTTCAAATGCAAATACCTATAGGTGCAAACCGATTGCTGACACTTGATAATTGAACTAAGGATGAGACCAAAGTTGTCCAACTGTCACACTCCAGTAAATATTTAAAGGGTTTATAACACTAAAGTAATTTCACCGAATGAAGCTTTTCTGTGGTTTTCAGCAGACATGTTACTAAAAGGTTGAAATTAAGTTGCTTATTTTCTCAGGGCTCTCCCTTTGCAGAGATCAGTGCTCTGTCTTGGGGGGAAAGGATAACTAAAAAAAAAGGGCTAATAATAAAAGCACAGTAAAAGCATGTTGGAAATTGTCATTTGAGTGGTCTGGGCCAACCCTTTTGTTAATCATGTACTTGAGAAGGTAAAACCTTTTCGACCAGTAAAGCAGTAATTTTCCTTAGGAGGGAAATCAGTAAAATGTTACCGGTTAGTTCATCTGGAAGTCCCGCAGTTTATTACTGACTTCAACAGCTTCTTCTGTAAGGACTGGGTACCACTACTTAGAAACAGGGGAAATGAGTCTGATCAAAATACTTGTTGACCACCTTCCTTATTTCATGGGCATCTCCTTGCAGGTTTGGGGATGTAGTCTTTAAAACTTAAAAAAAATTCACAATAGCAGAAAACTGTTCATCTTTCCTAAACAGCTCAATACCGTTTCCTCAGTGAAGGGAGCTGGGACTACATCTCTGTACTGGAAGAAACAGCAAGTGTTTGTTCTGTGAAACCAGTTTCAGGAAACACATAACTTCAAAACAGAATGGATTTAGCAAATAACATTCGCACAAAACCACCACATAGAGAGTTTAACAAACGTATTGTCCTGGTTCCTTGCAACGGCAGAAGAGGACACATTCATTGGGATTTCTGAATCAGGTGAAGCTTGGTTAGAAACTCCTCAGTGTTCTGAAACAGTAAATTTTTTTTAAAGCCAAAATAAGTAACTAGCAAAACCATATTCATTATCCTAATCTCCAAATTCGAACACTTGCTACTGCTTTCCTGACAGGATGTTTTGGAGGACAGTGTGTCCCTCCCTTGAGGTCAATGCAGGACAGGGAATAGATCTTCATCCTTAAGAGCTGGAGCTATTTTAAAAAATGATGCACCTTTGATATGTGATTGTCTGCGGAGAAGAGGGGTATCAGCTACACCACTTCCTCATATTGTTGTGTAATCAGAACCACGTCACTGTGAAGGTCTCAAATCTTTACAAAGTCCACGTTGTAATCTGGAGTGTGTGCAAAGCTGTAATTTAGGAAAGCTCGATTTCTTGAAGACCTTTGTACTAACCAGTTTACAAACTCTACCCTTGTGTGGTAGGTATGGCTCAGCAGGCTGTTGGGCTCCCTGTGATGCAGCTGTTTTAAATGTAGGAAGGTAAATGTTGAGGGGGATCCGTCTTTCTTGTTCCCCCACCATCACGACTCTTAATTTATACCCTTCACATCATAGAATCATAGAATGGTATGGTCTGGAAGGAACCCCAAGGATCACAGAGTTCCAACTTCCCTGCCACAGCAGGGCCACCAACCTCCAGGCCTGGATCTACGCAAAGTTGCCCAGGGCCCCATCCAACCTGGCCTTGAACACCTCCAGGGATGGGACATCCACCACCTCTCTGGGCAGCCTGTTCAGCCCCTCACCACTCTCTCTGTAAAAAAC
>VZTU01027253.1:0-12469 GCA_013400835.1 Zapornia atra | reverse complement strand
TCTGGACACAGGACGCTAGCTGCGGGTGGAGTAGAGAGGGTAGAGTAGAGAGAGACAATCGCCCCACAAGGGTAGAGTAGAGAGGGACTATCACCTCCCTGCCCCTGCTGGCCACCCCTCTTTCTACATCTATGTAGAAAGGCTAGTAAACAACTTTGCAGGGCTGGGTTGATGGGGATTTTGTTGGTTTGTTTTTAAAGCTGTGTTTTCTGCTGGGAGTCTCCTTGGGAATTTCTTTTGTGGAGCAACTCCCTCCTGGCCATATGGGGCTGTGAGTTGGTGCTGGGCGAGTGCCGCTTCTGCACTGCTGCTTCTCACATGGATTTCCCAGTTTGAAGGAGTGTCCCTAGTGTGATGTGGGGTGTGTGTTTTGGTTTGTGTGTTGTGTTTTTAAATAAAACCTACTCTATTCAGGCAGTATGACCAGAATGTCCTTCGAAACAAAATCATTGTTTATACAAAGCTGCACGCTTGCATCAGGGTTGAAGGTTTAAGTATTGATACTTGCTTAGAATTGAGGATTTAATTTAGTGGCTGACTTGCAAGAAGCCACATGCCAACTTAAACTAAATATGTAGAATGGTAAACTGATACAGTAGTTGCCAGCACCTAGTAATTTCGTTGTGGATTATTTTGGAATTCTAAGTAAACTAGACATAATTTTGGCGCATTTATGGGCAGCTGTAAAGCAAATCTCTTCCCTTTAAAAGAAAAAAAAGAAAAAGATGGGGGAAGGATAGGAGAGGGAACCATGGGTGTCAGGGTAGGTAGGCTATTTGGATTAGTGTTTACAATAGAGCGGTGTGTTGGCTACTATGATGAAAACTTTCTATCAGTATATTAGATGGGAAAGAGGGGATTATAGCTTTGACTTTCCTGCTGAGAGTCTTTAATTTTGATTTGTACAGAAATGGAGAGGACAATTGTCTAACCCTGAGCCTTCCTGAGTGTAAATATGATGTTGCTTTTCACTTGCTGGATTGAAACTGTGGGTTGTATGGGGTGTTGCCTTTCCTCCTCCCCTCCCCTGTGAAGTGCTTTATTTCCTCTGCCGTTTTTAATGGAATGGAAAATAGAGATGAAAGGGGATGAAATCTCCTTGAGGCTGGAGTTTGCAGGGAAGTGCTTTGGCCTGTGTCTCTTTGTGTGGGTTGCTGAGGACTGATACCGGTCAGTCCACCTGGGAAGCTGTGACGGAAGGGCACAGCAGAGTGGCGCTGGGCTCTCTGATGACCTTTGCTCTCCCTGTACAAAGTACATACAGTACTAGTCTGAGCTCTTCTCTAACCCCTAAACCCAAACATAGTAGTGCTTTGGATCGATTTAATTCAGGAAACTTTTCTCTGTGTGGATGAAGGGAGTGAGATAGATCTGTGGCAGAGCCCAGGGTTATGCTGCAGTGAAATGTTGCAAGATGAGCAAGCTGGAAATCTGGCCCTAGCTTACATTTTGCTATTAATATTAGGACTTGATTTCGTACTTTGGTTATCTGAAGTCTGGTGGAAAGTGTCAGTTTTACTTCCCTCATATTTGCCTATAGGATGTTTTGCTATGAGTTAATGTGCTAAACATATACTAGAGTGTTAATGTCTTTAAAAGCTAATTGATGTTGGGGGTGGGTATTTCCTGATTCTTAATGATGGTTTAGAAAAGGGAGTCATCGGTAGCCAGGAAATACCAACTTAGATTAGATTGAGTTCAGTTATCTAAAAGATATTTCAGTGTCCATCTAAATGTGGTACATGGTCAGAGACACTGTGTTCATAATAGCATCTTGTTTTGGTGTTTGTTTATAGAATAAGTAGTGGTATGTGGGTTCTGTGTGCTATAAACATGATGTCTTCGGGCAGCAGGGGCAGCTATTCCAGCTTTTGCGAAGTAGTTGGACAGTGTTGCCTGAAACTCAAATTCTGTAGCTGTAAGAATTGCTTTTGGATTCTCAAATTAAAGATCCCTTGCTGCTGCTCTCCCTTGGCAAACACAATTGCTGCCTGTGTAATTTTTACAGTATACTTCAGTTTGGGATTAAAACAGCATCTTTTCAGGTCAATCAGGTTCCCTTCCACTTTCTGAATTGGGTGTGATGATTTTGGGACTCCTCAGGAAATGGTTTGCTCCTCCAGAGTTTTACAAATTGTTTTATTCCCCAGTGATGTTTCCATCAACCCGTGTTCTTCATTTTACAGACTGACTTGGTGAACGTACCTACTTTCTCAGTGTAGCTAACAGAAAGTAAAATCATTGATACTGGAGAAAAGTGGTGTGATGTTTTTGTTCTCTCACCTTCTCCCCTGCCCTTCCCTCCCCTCCCTCCCATTAAAGTAAGGGCTCTTTTTGCTTGTTGTCCTCTTTCCTCCTTTCCCACCATAACAAAAAGCATTTTAGACTTGTGTTGGGTTTGAATAGACGCTCATAATACTTTTTTTTTTCAAGGTAAATGACCAGCCTTTTGATAGGGTTAAGTAGATGCCACGATAAACTTTAGATGACTGTTTAAGAGATCTTGAGAGATAAAGTGCCTGTAAGGCTGAGTAATGTTTCCTTCTTAATCCCATTCATCCTGCTTAGCTCCGTTTAGATAAAGATGTGCCACCTCCTTGCAGGAAAGGGTGCAGATGTGATAAAGCATTCCGTGTGAGATGGTGAACTGACCTGACCAAACTGTATGTGGAGCGTATGGTAGGCGATGCCTAATGATCTTAATAGCTTTGGTTATGTTAAATCAAACCAGAACAACCCCCAAATTGCAGATGATCTCCTACATAATAAATATATCTTGCTTACTGTATAGCTTGTGCATTTTTTCCATACTGTTTTTACAATGTTGAGAACTCTGTGATGGGCCTGAAACTCCAGATATAATTAATCACCTCATGTCATGCTGTTTGAAAGCATTTCCCCAGATTTTTTTCTTGTGTGGATACAAATTCATTATGATGTTCCTCTTCTGTGGTTAGGTAGTTAGAATGTGGAACCTGCAAAATCCTTTTCCTAGTTAAAAAATCCCATATGACAAAAACCCAAACCCCAACACCCCCCCTACTCCTACCCTCCCCCAAACCAACAAACACATACAGTGGCAATGTTCAGTGCTGAGATTGGACTCTGAATCTTTATCCTGATATAGAGATACTTGGTTTAAAGCTTCTTAGAAAAGACTAGATTTGATAACAGCTACAAGGCAAAATAACTTCTCCAGTTCAGACTCTGCTGTTCTGCTGACTTGGGGCTGCTTCATGCTTTAACATGAGCTGTAGCAACCCATAGAAGTGTGCTTAGCAAATAACTGCACATGAAAAGGTAGTAGAAGAGGTACGGGTGTTAGAGTGAACTGCTTCTAAATGTTCCATGGCATGAGAAAAGGGTGGAGGGCAAATCCTATGAGGAGTGGCTGAGGGAGCTGGGGATGTTCAGCCTGGAGAAGAGGAGGCTGAGGGGAGACCTTATCATCACCTACAACTACCTAAAGGGAGGTGTAGAGAGGTGGGTGATGGTCTCTTCAGCCAGGTGACAGGAGATGGGACAAGGGGAAATGGCATGAAGCTGCACCAGGGCAGGGTCAGGTTAGATATTAGGAGAAAGTTCTTCACTGAAAGAGTTGTCAGGGCCTGGAACAGGCTGCCCAGGGAGGGGGCTGAGTCACCATCCCTGGATGTGTTTAAAAAAAGGGTAGATGAGGTACTTAGGGGTATTGTTTAGCCTAGGATGGGAATGGTTGGACTTGATGATCTTAAAGGTCTTTTCCAAACTTGTGATTCTGTGGTCTTGGTGGGTAGCAGTGTGTTAGTTCCTACAGCAACAGAGCTGCTGTCTGGGAATCCTCGCTCTTCGGTGAAGCAGGATTGCTCTAACTGGGGGCTCTCTAATTTTCAGACAGATAACTAGTCCCCATCTTATTACTTGATCTCTCTGAACCCAGTAATGACTTGTACAGGGTTCACAGTCAAACGGTGTTCTTACTCGTGCTTTTAACCCATAGCTTCTACCTGGCATGATGGAATATGTAAGTTTGTTTAGGAAAGTTGTGCAAAAATGCAGAGGCTGGTATATTCCATATCAATGAACCAAAAGTTAGTTTCTGTTTCCTGACTTTAACAAAAGGAACAAAAAGGTAGTGTTTAAGTATTTGCAAACAGCTCCTCTGGAGATACTTATTCCAGATATTTGCTCCATTCTTTACTGTCTAGGTAACCCACATTGACTGAATACTTTGAGGGGGTTGAGGGGTTAAAAATTAGTATTTTGAGGGATTTAAACAGTTGCTGATGGGTTTTGCAACTCAAGGCTGATGATGTATTGTGTCCAGTTCTGGGCTCCTTGGTTTAAAAAGGACAGGGATCTCCTGGAGAGAGTCCAAAGAAGGGCTACAAAGATGATTAGGGGCCTGGAGCATCTCCCCTATGAGGATAGGCTGAGTAAGTTGGGACTCTTCAGCCTTGAGAAGACTAAGGGGAGACCTAATTAAAGTCTATAATTATCTTAAGCAGGGGATGCAGGGGGAATCAGCCAGCCCCTTTTCAGTGGTCTGTGGGGATAGGACAAGGGGCAACGGCTGCAAGTTGGAGCATAGGAAGTTCCGCACCAACAAAAAATACAGACTGGGAGAAGAGCTTCTTGAGAGTAGCCCTGCTGAGAAGGACTTGGGGATTGTGGTGGACGAGAGACTTAACATGAGCCAGCAGTGTGCTCTTGCAGCTCGCAAGGCCAATGGGATCCTGGGCTCCATTAGAAGAGGGGTGGCCAGCAGGGACAGGGAGGTGATTGTCCCTCTCTACTCTGCCCTCGTGAGGCCCCATCTGGAGTACTGTGTCCAGATCTGGGGCCCCCAATACAAGAAAGATGTGGAACTGTTGGAGAGGGTTCAGAGGAGGGCCACAAGGATGATTAGAGGGCTGGAGCACCTGCCCTACAAAGAAAGGCTGAGGGAGCTGGGCTTGTTCAGCCTGGAGAAGAGAAGGCTGTGGGGGGACCTCATTGCAGCCTTCCAGTACCTGAAGGGAATTTATAAGCAGGAGGGGATTAAACTTTTTAAAAGGGTAGATAATGGCAGGACAAGGGGGAATGGACTAAAGCTAAAGGAGGGAAGGTTTAGATTAGATATTAGGGGGAAGTTTTTTACAGAAAGAGTGGTGAGGTGCTGGAACAGGCTGCCCAGAGAGGTGGTGGATGCCCCGTCCCTGGAAGTGTTCAAGGCCAGGTTGGATGGGGCCCTGGGCAACCTTGTGTAGATCCAGACCTGGAGGTTGGTGGCCCTGCCTGTGGCAGGGGGGTTGGAGCTCTATGATCCATGGGGTCCCTTCCAACCCAGACCATTCTATGATTCTATGTGAGAAATTCTGAGAATATTTTCATCACTCTCTTTTTCTTCTGCCTTTTTGGCTGCTTTTCTTCTCAGGACAGGTGGGTTTTTTTCCAGCTGTAGTCTCACAAAAATGTGTATTGGGACTTAACTCTGCAATTGTAGGCCTTTGTGCTTCCATTAAGCATTATGCTCCTTTGAAATTATCTGAAGCTTCCTTCTGTCTGTGTTTCTAACTACCTTATTAGAACACCTAGAGGCCCTTTCTTCTGCTCAGTGATTTTTATAGGTGCGTGCTGCAGCAGGATTTTGCCCTGCTGCTTGCCTGTTGTTTTTGCAAGTTTTCTTAGGTTAGGTTTCCAGTGCAGCTGGAGCTGCGAAGTGTTGTGCATGCCTTGAAGGTGCAGTGGGTAATTATGCATCCGTTGTAGAGAGCAAGTGCTGTGTCCCACTGATGCAGTTGCTCAGGCTCTGCAGAAAAGGTATGATGTCACTCAAGGGCTCCCTTATGTTGTAGTATACAAGAACAGGACTGTTTTGCCTGCTAAAACTGTTTTCCATTCTCTGTCATGAAAGGGTGGAGTTTGAGCACAGTAATTGCGGAACAACAACAAAAAAAGTTCAAGAATTTTATTTTTAACTTTATGTAGATGGGTATCAGTACTGTTTCTGATGGAATGTAAACTGCCCTGGTTTCTGTAGCATGGTATAGCTACTGCTGCTAATAGAGATGTCCTAACGTGTTGTGATTGTAGTAGTCTGTTTGTTTGGGGGTCGGGTGTCTTGGAGCTCATGCAGATGCTACCAAAACCTTTGCAAAACCAAATGGCTGAAGATGGCCTGGGTTTCTGTGCACCAGAGTGTCTTACAGATCCAAATTGGATACCTTGGATATAGCCTTTATTTTGACCCAAGGCCATGTACATGTTGTTTAGGTTTGCCAGAAGCATTTTGGTGTACCTGACCCAGAATGAAGGCTGGCTGTCCAGGCCCTTCCTGTTGCGTATCATGTCTGTGTACCTAACGCAAGGGGGTGTGGGCGGTGAAGAGGATTTGCAGGGAGTGTCTTGGAGCAGTCTGTCCAACGTAGCCTGTGTCACAGCTGCATTCTTGCCTTACACTCTATCTCTTGTGGGGATATACCTTCTCGTGCTCAGAATTTTGGAGGAATAGATCATCTGGATTTGTCTGTCTAACTGGCCAAGCCTCTGAGTGATTGGTGAACTTGAAACAACAGACATTATTTCCAAATGGTAAGTGAAGTACTGTGGAAACAAACAACTTAATCTAGAGGTAAAGTGTGTGTTTTGTAGGAAGCTTTTCAAATCCTGGATGGGCTGGATTCAAATTATTAAAGGAAACACTCTTTAGTACTTCTGATTCAGTTAGGTATGACAGTGTACCCTTGGTTAGTTCTGCTTTCTTTGACCGGTTGAGTAATGTGTTTATTCCCTGAACTAAGCTTCTGAACTTCCCCTTCGTTTTTTAATAACCGAATACTTCATCTTTTAACCACAAGATTTTGTGAGTTTTGAGAAATTCTGTGAAAGATTGCAAATGAATTATGAGGAATCCCCAGGAAGCTTACTCCTTTTTTAAAAATATGCATCTTAATGTAGTGGAGAATATTGTGTAGAAGTGCATTTCTAGTTCTCTTGACTTATCTCTACCAAAACCTGTGAGATTATTAATATTAAAACAGTGTACTCAGTGGGGATCTTTAACTCCTTAGAACAGATTCAGAAAATTAGTTCCCAATTTCTGATGTTGAAACAGTTACAAACTTTTAAAATATATTAAAGTCTGAGGGTTTCTATGTTCTATTTAGTAGATAAACTTGAACGTTTTTCTAGTTTGAAGACTTGAGCCTTGCTTGGATTTATGTTTAAACATTGTACTCAATAAGCTGTTCTGTAATGCTATTAATATTCAGATTTCTACTAAAAATCTATTTCTTCTGTGATGTCTGACAATAATTAGCCACCTTAGAAGTTAGATAAGGCGCCACTTCGCTGTGCTTGTGATGAAGATTTCTTTTTATTAATGTTTTAGTCCTTAATTTTTTTCCTCCTAGGACATAATACACAGTAATACTGGCAGAGGTTTTCTCCTCCCATAATGTGTGGGTAACTTTACCTTCATAAAGCGCATTGTTTCTTTTCTTCTTTGTTCCCAAGATAATTGAATATATAATAATATGATGTGACAGAGGACTTGGCTCTGCTTTTGAACTGGGGTGAGCATGGATTGAATTTACATAGTGCATCAACCTGAGATGCTTGAGTTTTACAGAGGTGTTCAGCTATCTGTCTTGTTGATGTACTGCAGTTCCCTTGGTCCCTTCTGGAGTTGCCCTTCAAAGAGGGAGAGCTGAGAGCTTCACATATTGTAGCTCCTTCAACTGTACCAGCATAACTCTTTCTGGGTGTAATGTAGTATTACTTTACCCCTACTGAGAACCCCAAGCCTATCCCATGTTTTGGGAATTTCCAACCTTCTTTTCAGCATCAGGGAAACCAGTATGTCACATATCCTTGTCCTGCATAATCCATGCCCCTCTACCCTTTTAGGAAAATAAAAATAAATTATAAGCTTGCTTTAGGTGTTGAGACACCTGTGAAATGTAAGATTATTTTAAGCCTAATTATTTTCTAAGTCCAGAATGGCTTCTAGAAGAGGGCCTTATCTAATAAAATTTGCAAAAATCTTTCTAATTAGAGAAGTCATTTAACCACAGAGAATATTTGGAAAATAAAAATATTCTTAGGTGAATAGCAGTCACCCCAAAAAAAACTAAGTGAAGAAACCCTAGAGCAAAACCAATTAAACTGCAAAAACTTGAGCAGATCATGTGTGTGTTCATCTGTGAATGTGATCTTACATATGAGCAGTTTTTAAATACATTCTGTGAAGTTAATTTTCCTGAGTACTAAGGTCAGCCAAATATTTTGGGGACTTTTGCTGCTTTAGATATTAAAGAAAGGTGGAATTGGCTTATCTGCTCAGCAGTGCTGTCCAAGTTTTAACTCATGCTGTTTGAAATACTGAAACTTTTAAAGATAAGTCTCAGTTATTCTGGAAATTATAATTACATCAGGCATTAGAAAAGCTCATTTTAATAAAACATGTATTTAGTCTGAGTGCGTTGTTAAGTTAGTTAACCTGTATTGTAGGAATGAAACGGAGCGACTGCAAGTCTTAACCCCCTTTCTGGGATGGGAAGCACGGAGTTACCTCTCGCAGCAGAGTTGGGTTTGCAGTACAAAACTCCGACCTCCTTGGTCTAGCTGTATGTCAAACATGTTTGCCTTCATCCTTATGCTTTGTGTTGCAAGGCAGTCTGCTACCAGTGAATGGATTTATTCAGAGAAATTTTACTTGTTTTATCTAGATAACTTCAGTAACAGAATTATGCCAGTATCTAATATACAGGGGAATTGGTAGACCTAACCCCTGATTTCTTCCACAGCCTTATCTCTCAGTCACTCTGTTTTTATGGGAGTTCAGAGCATGCAGGCCATATGCTTCCTGAATCCCCTCTTCTTCCATAATTTTATAATCCTGAAAATCTACTCAGTGTGTAATTGGTAATTGGGTTTCCTACATGTTGCTCCAATCTTCACCTTTATCTGCAGAACTAAATATTTGTAGCAAACCTGCCTAAATGCATTATTCCAGCTATGAGAAACTGATTTAGTGCGCATTGTGATTCTCCTGTGCCTACGTCAGTGATCAACTGTTGAGTTTTGGCATGCATTGCATTCCTGGGTGTGATTATAGGACAATCCAAGATACCCTCGGTTATCTTGGCTTTGTTACAGCAGCCTGTGGCAGTTGAGAGGTTCTTGTTGGAGGCTGTGAAAAGCATTTTATTCCAGACTCTGAAAGTTGTTTTGTCACCATCATAGTTTGACCCCATCTGGCAACTAAGCACCACCTAGCCTCTTGCTCACTCCTTCCCCAATGGAATGGGGAAGAGAATCAGAAGAATAAAAGTGAGAAGACTCATGGGTTGAAATAGACAGTTTAGTAGGTAAAGCAAAAGCCATGTGTGAGCAAAGCAAACCAGGGAATGCATTCTCCACCTCCCATGGGCGGTTCAGCAATCTCCAGGAAACCAGGGGTCTGTCATGTATAGCAGTTACTCAGAAAGACAAATGCCGTCGCTCTGAAATGTCCCCCTCTTCCGTCTTCTTTCCCCAGCTTTGTATGATGAGCACAATCTTGTATGGTACATGATATCCCTTTGGTCGCTTGGGATCTCCTGGCTGTGTCCCCTCCTGGTTCTTTGCGCACCCCAGCCTACTCGCTGATGCGATGGTGTGAAAAGCAGAAGAGGCCTTGCTGCTGTGTCAAGGCTTCAGTGATAAGCAAAACATCTATATTATCAACATTATTTTCAGCACGAATCCAAAACATAGCCCTGTACTACTGTGAAGAAAATTAACTCTATCCCAGCCAAAACCAGTCATCATCATCATCATTTTGTCTGTGATTTGGGAGGGAGAAGTTATATGAGTATTAATAAAACCTGATGTAGTTCACAAACTCAAAACATTTTAAAAATATTTAAGTCATGGAAATAAAAATTTCCATAGTAGTTTTTTCAGCAGCGGGTTTAGAATCCTGGGAGTGCTGAAATTCATGCTTTTCTTTCTGCTGAAGATGCGGGGTTAAGGATTTCTTGTCTTGTAACACCAGTAAGTTTACTTCTAGCCAGCATGACTGTAATGCTTAGTCTTGAAAAGCTCTCTAAAAAGCAAGTTGACTGACCAAGACAGGACTCTGCTGTGAGCAAGTTGAACACAGAAGGACTAGGTAAAGGAAAGAAAATAGGACTCAGCGTGGAAAAAGAAAACCCACAGTAGTTGTTGGACATGATGCATGAAATGCAGGGCCCCTTCTTGTGAAAAGGAGCTCCCAACAGGCGATGTGAATGTAAGTGTACAGGGAACTGTTGTCACTGCATAGTGTGGGCATTGCTCAAACTAAAGACTTCGAAGTGCTGAGACAGTTCTGTTGGTTTGTACAATCAGATACTGTGTAACTTACAGAAATGTTTCTGTACAATACCTGTGTAAATAGCGCTGGATGCCAACTTCCAGTGGTTATACTGCAAAAGAGAGAGATGTGGAAAAGGAGAATTTGATTTTTGAGTCTTTTGTTAGAGAGTCTTTATAGAGTATTTTCTCATAGACAGCGAGGGAAGGATAAAAATATAAAACTCATTAAGAACTCTGAACTTGTTCAAATACTTCAGCTCTCCTTCACAGGAAAGATTGAGTGCCTAAACTAGCCTGCCTTTGCAAATTCTTATGCTCCAGCCTACGCAGCTTGATAAATGACATTGAAGAATCATAGAATATCCTGAGTTGGAAGTGACCCATAAGGGTCATCGAGTCCAACTCCTAACAATGGAATATTTGGAATAGAAGCCTTATTTGTGTAACATATCGAGTGTAAATAACTGAAGAAAGTGTTACTGCAGAGATGGTTGATCTTTCTGGGTAATATTTGTGAGTTTATCAACTTTGCCTAACCACTGGAACAAATCGATTTGGCATAACTCTTAAATGTGCTTGGTGTGAAATTTGAGGAAAGGCAGTTTGTGGCTTCCAGCAGTACTTTCTGAGGCATGTAATTCAAACGCCTGTAGACGCTTGCATCATTTTACTGTCATGAGGCTAAATTGACCAGACACACATATGTAATAGCTACTTCACTTTTTCTCTCCCTGATTTTTATGAGTTCTGAGATGTTGCTCTTCCTGAGTAGGAATTTAACTTCCCAAGTCTTGATGTTGGGAAAATTGTGAGAGATCTGATTTTCCTAGAGTGGAATAAACCAACTTTCTATCTTGGTTCAGTATCTGTTTCACTGACTTGCTATTTGCATCCCTCACTCTTGCAGTTCCGTTCCTGTGAATGTAATAAATGAAGTGAAGTTGAATGTACATAGAGGAATTGTAAGCTAATTGAGGAATGTGTAACTGAGTCCCTGGGAAGGAAGGTGGGTTTGTCTCCCCTGTGATTTTAATGACATTCTAAATAGCAGCATAGCTATTACCAATGCATATGCTGTATATTGCCTAAGGGACAGCCACACGTTCTGTCAGGAATAGACTTTTTTAATGCTCTCTGGATTTAGGTAAGGCAGAGGGTACTATTAAGAATTAAGTTCTATGAATGGAGTAGTTACGAGAGAGTCATCTGCCAGAATAATTGAGTTTATTCAAGGTCCTGCTCAAATTGGTGGATGCTGTGATTCGGCACCAGTGAAGATAACCCAGCGGTGACTTTCATGACTGTGTGAATCTGGCAGTATGATATCACAGTATCCTTTGCACTGTGTCCCCATCACACCTACCCCGCTGCTGGGTGCCAGCTGCTACATTGCAGGCGTATTTGGACTGCCTTCCTCTTCCTCCTGTCTTCTGCTTCCAAGGTCTGATGCCACCCCAGCAAGCAGCTGTCTTCTGTGGCAGTAGGGTGACGCGTTGCAGTCTTGCTGTGGAGAACAAGGCACACCATTTCCTAGTTGCCCAGGCTATAGAGCTCATAACTGCTTTTACGTCAAACTCATTCATACTGGGGGTGAATTCTGTTGCTTGTTACTGCAATCATCCATCATCAGCAAATGGCAAAGGCAGAATCTGCATATGTTATTAAGGGAAACTCCTGTCAGTGATGACTTTGAGCTGCCACTTGCTGTCTGGTTTTGGAGGAGTGACTGGTAGCAGTGTGTGCTGTGGTGCTAGTGTGGAAGGACTGCCAGTGGGTGCAGGATTTCAGGGTTGTTGGGTGATAGTGCTGTCTGTGCTGAGCTTGAAGCTTCATTGATTGCACTGATAAACTTGAGGCCCAGTGAGAATGAAAACAATTTTCCTGGTTGTTTCCTGTTTGACTTTTTTCTCGTTCGTTCCTTGTTCAGCGTGAGATTGGGAAGATGACACCTAGCATATGATTCCAAAGGCTACTTCAGTTGCATAGTTTTCCAGTGTGTGGCACTCTGTGTAACACACTTGTTGACACTCCATGCCTGTTGCAGTGCCTGTGTAACACACTTGTTGACACTCCATGCCTGTTGCAGTTCTAGCTGCTTTAATGTAATGAACAACAGCTGATATAGAAAGGTAAGAGACATCTTAGCATAGCAAGAGGATGATCAGGG
>VZTU01027250.1:553-21378 GCA_013400835.1 Zapornia atra | reverse complement strand
GGGGGGGAAGGAGCCCCATACAGATTTAAAGATGATTTGGATCTAACCTTGAAGAATGCTGGCTAGGAGCATGATTTCTTCATCATTTTTTGGAGGAAGGTGGATGTTCATGAAAAGACTGAAAAGGACAAGGTTGCAGCTGTGGGGAGAAGGAATACCCAGGCCCTTGTGAAGCAGAAGAAGATGATTCTGAGGTATGTGTAAGGTGAGAAATGGTAATGGGAGAAGCCTTTTTTATCCAGACTAAGAGAGTACAGAGTGTTTGCCTGGGGTTTTGGGGTTGGTTTTCTTGTGAGACATTTATACGTAGTATTCAGATATGACAGATATTTCTCTTCTTTCAATGTATAGAGTAAAACCTCGGATGAGAATGTTCACCAAGATACTTCACAGAAGAGTCTGTTTCAATTGATTGATATTGTATGATTTGTTATTTGAAGTCATTGAGCAGCAGTACAAATTTGGGATTTAAAGTTTTCTAGCCAAAGAAAGATGAAAATCTGTTGATAATTTTCATGTCTTATTTAGAAAGATATTAGCTAAGTTTGAGATGAGCTACAGACGCCTTGTTCTGCTCTAGCTCATGTTAGCATGCTGCTTGCAAACACACCTTAATCAGAGGTGGAAAGCATGAAACACTAACTGTTCTTGCTAGAGAAGTAGCCAGGCAAAATTATCACCAAGAGGTAATGATACAGAACTGGGAGTCGACTCTTTAAGTTTCTGTCCTGCATTGATACAAAACCACTTTTTTCACAGAACAGAACTGGTCCAGAAATGCAAGTACAGAACAAAAAGGCAAACTGCAGATCTTCTTGTCCTAAAGATTTTGATTCTGCAATTTTTTTCCAATGGCCCAATTAGAGATGTAACATAGATGCAAGTGTGTCACATACCTTTGTAACAGACATAACGTTGCAGTTGATGAGGTTCTGAAGGAAGCAAAAAAACCAGTAAATTCATACTTCTGAGAGTTTGTAGATTATCTAGGTAACAGAGCTAGCAATACAACTGAAAAGGTTTCCAGCCCACAGTTGCTTTTAGAGCGGCTTTGCTCCCCTCCAATTGTCCCTGACTGCCTACAATGTGGGAGACTCAAAAGCAGGTGAGACCTGATTGGTTTTTACTTTAACCATGGAGTCCAAACCTGCTTTGCAGCCCCCTGACTCTGTGCCCTCCGTTTTGCCCAGCCTCGTGGCGAGAGGCAGAAGGCTGCTGTCCAGGCAGTGATGGCACCAGCAAACCCAGCTGGATGCAAACAGACAGGAAATGACAGAGTGGCTCTCAGTCGTGGAGTTAAGACAGCACAGCAAAAGCACTGCCGTGGAGAGATATCCTCCCAGGACCCACAAGCAGACCCAAGTCGTAGCAGTGGTGGAGGTGGCAGAGTAGGGCTGCAGCTCAGCAGGAAGCAGCCTGCTTGGGGATCTCTGGTGTGTGGTGGATGATGATTTACAGACTGAACGGGTCCTCAGGCAGGTGCTAGCAAGAAATACACTCAGAAACTCCCAGTCTTTGTTTTATCTTTTTCATGGCTAATACTATAGAGGTAAATAACAATAAGGCAATAAAAAACTTGATCACATCCTTTATCCTGTCAGACTATTCTACATGTGTAAATTAATTCCCCCACCTCACCCCAAAGGAAGCTGTTGTTTAAAGATTCATTCATTTATCTATTTATTTATTGTTTATTTATTTATTTGGTTGTTTGTTTTCCCACTTACTTAGGCAATTGTGTTCCAAAGAAAGTTAGTTTTAAAACCCTAATAAGAGCCCAACACTTCAGCTGTGCCTGTGGCCAGAGTGGCTGCTGATCCCAGCCACAAGCAGGCCAGCTGTGCTCTCCCCTCTGCTGCTGAGGGCTTGCTGCAATCTAGCTGAAACCCACCATTCTTTTTCTCTTGCAAGCTCTTCTGAGCATTAAAAAGAAATTAAAAAAAAATGCTCCTTCAGGCCCAGTTCTTTTCCCACTCAATTGAACAGTTAAATACGTGCTGATTGTAGCAGGGACAGAATCTGTCCCTTGTTAAGTGGAATTACAGTTCCTCATTGTTGTATTGGAAGCAGAAACCCACAGAGTAATCCTACCTCATCTATGTCTGGTCCATTAAGGAAACGGCACGGAAGAGGATTATGAAGCATTCCAACATTGTTAACTAATGAAAGGAAACATAAAGATAAGAACCAAATCTAGACAAAGTGCATAGTTCAGCTAGTTAAACAAATGGCTTCTTCTCAAGACTCAGAAGCTTTAGAGCTCTAGTTAAAGAGTAAAGCTGTTTAGCATCGTGTCCTGTTCTCGCTGAAGCCATCAGTACTGATCAGTACTGACTTCAGGGAATCAAAAAAGAGTCTGTTGCTACAGTTTGGGGGCTTGTTTGTTTGTTTGTGTTCTGTTGTTTCATTTGTTTCGCTATTAAAAGGGTTTGTTTTTTTTTTTACAAAAGAAAAGAAACAAAACTTCCACAAAAAACATGTTTTCATTGTTGCTGTGTGGATTATACCAATTAATGTTAGCCACAGGCTCACTTCAGAATGAATATAAGAATTGCACACAGCTGTCAAAGAACCAAGAGCAAAAACATATTTCCTTGAGGCCAAACAGAGAAGAAGTCACCCCACAAGCTGCAAGATCCTTATAAAGCGGCAGAAGAGGTTTTGCAGCAAAGAAGCCACTGCACAGAGAAACAGGAAGCCTTCAGAGAATCTTAATTCACTTTTAAAACCTCTTCCTGATAACTAATGCATTCGGCAGCTGTACACTGGGTTTGAAGCACTGGCTAAGCTAACAAGTTCTTATAACACATCATTTATACATTTATCTGTTTAATACACTGCAGTCATTAAGTACTCTTTAATTAACAGACCTTAGTGACTCACCCAGAACACCAATATCCAAGCCTTTCAGACTGTTTTCAATGTTCTCGTACACTGAATTTTTGGTGAAATCAGCCTGTATAACCTTCACCTTTTGACCAGTAGCCTGCTCTGTAATTAAGGAAAAAAGAAAAAAAGAAAAAAAAAGCCAAGAATAGAAAAAACCCCACCCACTTTGCATCTACTTGGAGTGAAGGAGACCTGCAATTAAGTAATGAGAGAAACAGTCCAACATCTCATTTAGTAATATCTGCTGTACACCAAGAAATTTCTTCAACTTTCTTGCTTTAAGAAAGGTCGAAACGCAAGCAAAATTCTCTCAATATACCAAGTTGTTTTCAAGGAAATGACCTGGCAAATATAGGATAAATTTATGCCCTGAAATCAGTGGAAGTTCCCTCAGGAAATCTAAACACCATTTGGTCCTTCAGTAAGAAAAATACCCCAGAAATAAACAGTATAGGACTTCTTCCCCTGGTTATCATAATATTTATAAATTAACACTGTCAGCATATATTAGACAACTGAATATGGGTGCCAGATCCTCTGCACAAGCAGAACTGTTTTAAAGTGTTTTCATGCATAAAGATTAACATTTTAACAAGCAGAGCTTGTCCTTTCACGTAGGAGGGGAAAACAGGGGTGGATGTGATACAGTATTTTCTGCACTATTTTTCAAACAATTCCTCTCTTATTTTGACATTTGCACTCCCGTAGACTGAACTTTCCCCAGGATTTTGCAGCACTAAAAGGCATTGAAGGGAGGGTATAGCTTAAATTTTACAAGGTTAATTTACACAGAAAGGAAAAGGAAATAGGTATGATTTTTCCAGTGTCACTGCTACGCAGGAGTGGAGTCCAGCTGTACATTACCATTTTTCTCAGCAGTTGATTTATTGCTGCTCATATTTTCAATGAAGTTTCATGAGGGAAAGAGGTAGAAGCTCTTATTTACTCATTTTAAAGGCAAGGTTCTCCTTTAAAGGGGCCCAGTAAGGTTTCTTCTAACTAGATGTTCACATTGTAAATTCTTGCTACTAAACCCGCTTTCAAGTTTTATGGGCAACCTGAAATCCAGATGAAGTTTGCTGAAAAAGTGACAAGTGAAGCTTGGAAATGTCAGTAGACGATCGGATTGCAGGCTCGCTGCAAGTGGCAGGAATTCAGGTGCACATGGAAGGCAGAAAGTCTGCTTTAGGCCCTGTTTGGGAAACCGCCTCCCCGTGCTTGGAGCCTGACTTTAGTACACAGGCGACACTGAGCATTGCTTTGACCAGGAACCAGACTCACTACATTCTACCCAGAAATCTTGCCTTGTCCCATGTCTACATTTGGAATTTAGGAAGAGGCCTTGCACCAGGTCCTGTGGGACAGCAAGGCTGGCAGAAAGCTTGCTTTGTGTCCAGCAGGCCCGTTTGCAGCAAAATAGGGCCCACATGTGAGGCTGAGAAGATGTTGTTCCCTCTCAGTTGTTCCCTCCTTGCCTCCCCACTGCACCGAAAGGAGCCATGACTACTTTACACTGCCCAAGGAACACAAGTGGTCTGAGGAAACAGCAGACATGCTGACTCCAGACCTGAAATGCAGGCTGCATCTTGT
The DNA here is from genome assembly GCA_013400835.1 of Zapornia atra. Lineage (NCBI taxonomy): Eukaryota > Metazoa > Chordata > Aves > Gruiformes > Rallidae > Zapornia > Zapornia atra. Next base: position 16,899 of record VZTU01027250.1, on the reverse strand, counting down.
GTGTAATTTTAGAGGACATCTGTCTCCGTGACAGAAGAAAGGAGGAAGGAGTGCCCTTTTTCTTGCCCTTTTTCCAAGCTGCAGTGGCGTGTATGAAAGGGACGAAACACCCTTTCAACCTTCAACCTATAAAAGCAAGTCTAGTGGCAAATGACCCCCTAGTGCTCCCTGGCTGGGGGAATGGTACAGCTATAAAGGAAAGGACATCGCGAGTGTAAATGCAGCAAAAGGAAAGAACAGAGCAACAGCTGGAGCAGACACCTACAGTGACCTTCTGATTGAAGAGCTCTATAAACAAAATGAGATGGTCTTAAAAAGCGTACTGATGTTGTGGCCATCTTTCTTGCGGGCAATGAGAAGGGCAGCCAAAACTAGAGCAACATAAAAATGAGGATCAAACAAACCAGTTGGACTTTCTCTGCATCCCCTTGTCTGTACAGAACTGTACTGTTGCAACCAGCACCGCCAGCCAACAAACTAGTACACCAGATGGCTTTCCTCTGTCTCATTTAAGAATAAAACAATATATTAAAAAACAATAAAACTATCATGCTGATAAATGAATTATCCAGGGATATCTCTTCAGAAAATGATAACAATTCAGCAAAAGAGAGAGCCAAAAAATAATTTCCAATGTTTCTTATGTTGCTCCCTCTGTGTGACAAAGATTTATGACAGTCTTTGAAAACACAAGCCACTCCAACTCTTTTAAAAGGTCTTAAGTATGCCAGAAGCAAAAAACCTAGGTTTACAAACATCAGGACAGGTTATTGTCTTTTTCTGTCCTTTTTTTCTTTTTCTTTTTTTTTTTTTTAATGAAGAAAAAAATAATTTAGGGAAAACACAAAAACTTGAGCTGGGTTCTTTAAGCTGATGTATTATAGGAAATCTACCATTAAGCAGGATACATCTAACTCCTTCTGATCTCAGATCACTTGGGAAGCCCACTTGTCAGACAGGATCATGTGTTGCCTTTTGAATTTTACTGGGAGGACAACAGATCAGGATGAAGCAAGAAGTTGGTTAGGACATGCAATCTGCCAGACACTCTCCTTTTCTGTTTAGAGAGTTGTGAAGATCTTCTGAAAACCTGAGGTAGCAAAATGAACGCCTGAGCGACACGAGAACTGATCTTTCTACAAAGAAGAAACCCTTTGGAAGTACTACAGCAAAATTTGAAGGGAAAAGCACTCAGGCTAAGATGACATTTATATTCAATGGAAATTTGCAAAGAGGAGAGCAAAATAAAAAGTTATTTTAGCAACAGAAATAGGTTTAAAAAACATTTTAGGCTAAGGAGAAATATAAAAATTTCTGTTAGATTAAGTCCTTTTGAGAAATGTATCTCCTCAGAAATAGAAGATAGCCCAGATTAAAAAAAAATCACATGAAAACAGAGAAGAAACAAAAGGAATGGATGCAAAATCAGAACTGCAAGAGATGATATAAGATGCCGGAGAACACAAACCCAGTGAACAAAAAATCCCATGGGAATTGCTACCCAGTACATCGGCCAAGCTCCTGAAGAGCTCTGTTACGTAGTACTGCCTATTTAGGGGGAAAAAAAGCCCAAGCAATAAAGCTTTACCTCAAGTGATCAGCAAGACACAACAGGCATTTTTAACAGCCTTCGAGGATGAAGGAAGGAAGGGTGTGCCAAGCAAGCTGGTCTGTGCTAGTCAGTGATCTGAGCTTGTTACTTGTCTAGGTCTCGGAGCTAGCTCTGGAAGGACAAGGGGCAGTAGACTGGAAACTAAGCCTGCAGCAGGGAGGACAGCTAAATGAGTAAGCACCTCTACAGCTTCCAGCGGGAGCAAGACACATCTGGTTCCTGACAATTATGTGGGGTGATTTTTATGGTCACTGCTTTATTCTTTACTAACAGGCAGGATTTCACCAAACCCAAATTCACAAGCAGCATGCTCAGCTGTTCCAAACTAGTGCAGCTGCATTTTCTACTGTTTTCTGAGGATCACACATCTTATCTTTCCCTAAATACAGATTTTTTTTCTATTAAGAAAAAAACAACCAAAAAACCCCCACCCAAACCAGAACAATTAAACCCCCAAAAGGCCACGCTTGTGAATAATTGCAATGTCTTACTTTCATTTACTTTATTCAGTATCCAAACTGAATGTGACAGTCTGATTAGGCAAATAATATTGTCAGGTTGAAAAGGGAGGCAAGTTTCTTTTCTATTTAAGTTGTCCAAATGTTTGGAAAAAGATATATGTTGTATCTGTTATGAAAAAGGAAATACGAGTAATGCGTCCAGTCCTACAACAAATTTACACAGCCTACAACAAGCTTTTTCTGTCTCTGTGTCTCTGTGCCTTAATCCTCTTGCATATTAGTTCATGGCAACCGCAGGGATAACTGCTTGGAGCAAGCCGCTGCTTGTTTAAGCAGCGTAGAAAGAAAAAGTCAATGAGAATTAGAAAAATTAGAAATCAGAGTAAAACCATTCTGGCTAAGTTTCTGCTTAATTTTTAGTTTCTGTTGTTTATTTACTCACATAATATCACAGTAAGTTTAACTTCCCTTCCTCCCCAGTGATTGCTTAGCTCAATTACAGTAAAGCCTGAGTGCAAACTGGAATCAGCGGAACATTTCCAAAGCTTTAACATTAAGCCCACACGCAGAGCTCGCTGCTGATTTTAGTGGCCTCCAGATCAGATACCCTGTGCTTTTCATTGCTGCGTTTTCCTCTCCTCCCTTTTGTTTGTGCCATCTCCTTGTTGTTATGTACTCATTTCCAACCTGACACCGTACTAACGTATGAGTCATTTTGGGCTTCAGCCAAAACCCACTGAGAACAATGGGAAGATCTCACTGGCATCTGCCAACAATCTCAGCAAGCTTTGGGAAACCTCTTTCATACCCACAACTGAACACAGTATGGAAACCTGATGGGTGTTGACCGAGGTCCTGGGCTCATGCCATCCACCTCCCCACATGCTGGGTTGCAGGGACAGTGATGCTGCAGTCAGGGAAGCTTCCTTGCCTGTGAAAAGTCACGCGTCACACTTGCCGAGGCCACAGGAGTGTCTGCAGGCTCTCTCAGCTGTGCCTTTCAGGACAGGGCATGTCCTCCTTTACATGTTGCTACACAACTCAGCACAGTACGGCCTCAATTAGGAAGGGAGACTGTGGGTGGCCTGATAATAAATCATAGTGCAAAGGAATTTACAGTATGTTATCTTTCTGGGCTCCACCACTTTTTTTTTTTTTTTTACTTAGATATGTTAGTCTTGGGAATATTACTACTTTCATTCTCTCCTTCCGACTATAATTTACAATGTAAAGAAACTATAGAAGTTCCTTAGCCTCCCCCCCAGCTTTCTATTTTAATTCTTTAACATTTAGCTGCAAAGAAATGCAACAATGACACCAGAGGTGGCCTAATTCCCACAGAAGTTAGTTTTTTATGGCTGTTTACATAAGATGCCATAGTCACATTGGTCTCAGGGCTGCTTGTAGAGATTATTCAGGGAATTGGTGCTTTCCTCCTCCAATACCCTTTGCTTCCCAAGGGAAAGCAAGTATATCCCTGGGCAGGGAAGGTTCTATTTCAGCGGGTGCAGGTTCAGAAGTTACAGGCTTTCTCAACCACTTCAAGTCTGCCACATCCCTGAGAGATGCACTGCTCTCTCTGCAGATCTGGATCCTAGGCCTGACACTGTTGGCGCCAGCTGCCAAGACTCCGTAGCAGGAAGTGTTTCTGACAGAGGTGTAGTCTTGGAGAGGCACATGCTCAACACAGGAACCTGAGAGTCAAGGAATCTGGTGGATAGGAGCCATGAACAGAAAGAGAGACAGTGGGAAGAATAACACTGACTACAGCAAACTTTAAAGTTAACAGAGGACGTAAACTCATTTGGCTCCTGCTTTATCAAAAACCAAATATAAATTGAAAACCTTAAAAAATACACACTGGTTTTGTTTTTACTCTTCTTCTGTGTCACAAGAACTAGCCTAAAGGCAGTTTTTCTATCCCAAGTGTAGCAGTTTCACAGTCTCCTCCAACAACTCCAGTATTACATCTCCTTTGCCTGCCTTTACAGGCTTTGAGGGCAGCTGAAGCCAGTAAAGAGCCCACATCCACATTTTTATCCAACCTCTTGCACTGTTTGATTTATAGCAGGTATTTTTAAAGTGATCCATGACCAGGAGGATTTAAGCAGCACAGAAATACCAGAAATTATTTTAGTATTGGAGTGATACCTGGGGCTATATCTGTAGCAATATCTTGGGCCCTACTGGACTAGATACTGTGCCAAGGAAATAGTCCCCCAGATCCCTGTAAAACCAAGCTGCTAAACTGGAAGATAAATTCGAGACAAACACTTACCAACTTCAAAGGCTACTTTCTGCAGTTTTTCAAGAGTTCTGCTTATCATAACTATATTTAACCCACGTTTTGCCAGCTACAAAAGAGGAACACAAAAGTCATTAGAAAACAGTCAGGTGACAAGAATATTTAATTTTTTTCCCCAGTTTTGTGATAAAAATAGTTATGGATTTATTTATTTATTTAATTGCTTTAATTCACCCGTCACCTGTCCAATGGGAAAACAACAGATATTAAAACCAGGCAAAACAATATTCTGGCTTCTAAACATCTCCTTTGCTGTATAATCTTAGACCCTTACAAGAAAAATATTCTGGACAAGACTCAAACTGCAATAATATGAACAACAACAAAAAAAATTCTGAGCCAATTTCAAATGGATGAAAGCCTGCAGAAAATGAAAGCAATGTGATATTTCCCAGAAACACATTTTTATTTTAACTTGGATTTGGTAGGGCAAATATGCTGATGACTTCCTAGTCATTTTACAGCATCACCTTCCACTCTCACAAATTTTTTTTTATCCTGAGGAAGTAGATTAAGCATATTGAATTGAAAGCTCAAGGGTTTGAAGGGATTTGGGCTTTAGTCTTTTTTTTCTTTTTTAGTAGAAATAAAATCTGATGCAGGTCAGATGGAAAAATTTTAACTGTTTTTTTCATTAGATGAGAACCGAAAAAAAGAAAAAAAGAAAGAAACCAAGGAAAAGAATTCAAAATGCAGTCACACAAATGTACTTCCACAAAGACGTCGGCAATAGCTGAAGTTTATAGCTGCGAACACTATTTAACCCAGCAGTCCGTTTATAGTTGGTTTGGTATTACCACATGCAGAACAAATGCAGAACAAATAGAAAACAGTTTTCTCCTCTTTTCCCAAGGTCTTCCACTCCCATCAGTGAGGGAGTTTTAGGCAAAGCTTGAGAAAGAAGCATGGCACCAGCTTGTGAAACTGGGGTATTAACAAGCAGAAGCTGAGCGGAGTTGTGCACATAAAGAGAAAGATAAAGCCAAAACCAGAAAAATGCCCATGAGAGCAAGGAGAAAGAGAGCTAAATTAGTCAGCACAAAAGATAAAGCCAATGTCATCCGAAAGTAGCAGGTTTGCTTAGGAGAAGAAACTAACTAGCAAAGCCCAGACACTGAAGACCCATTCATATCCAAAGCTGACTCCCTACAATGCTTTCTCCTTAAACCTGTTTGAGGGAAACAGTTTGTCCTGTTGGGCTCTTCGGAAACAATGCGGAGAATGTTAGGGAATAGGGACCTTTGTTGGAGAATTCGCTACAGGGAGACTAGGAAGGGCAGACCGTCTATTAAACTTACCAGTGGCAAACATTTGCATTTTCAGCACAAAGACCACGCTCACAGTTCTGGGCTTTCGGAGGCCCTCTCACGTAATTGGCGGGTGCTCCAAAGAGACCTGCACAGACTTAGACACTCGGGAGTCTCGAAAGCTTATTTTAAGGGCTCCATTTTAGAGTTCTCAGGAAGAGAGCTCTAATTGCCTCCATACTGGCAGATTTCCCTTTGCCCACAATGAGCTCGACACAAGCCATTTCCAGTGGGAGATACTGTTTCCATGGTGTCACTTGCTCCTTTCTGCCATTTCAGGGTGTTCAGATGGGGTTTATTTTAAGTTCTGTGCCTTCAGCCCCAAGCCCGAACATCAGCCTTGTCATGTACAGAGTAGAACCAAAGTTCTGCTTCACTGGTCTTCTCATTATCATCTCAGCTATGTCTCTCTGTGGCCTTTGGTAGAAAAATCCCCCCTAAAACAAAATTTATTCTCATTGTTGCAACTGCATTGCATTTCAGCCAAAAGCATATGCCTGTGATGATCTTATAAAATTTATAGCTGTCAGATGAGAGGACTCTCCCTTGCTGCTGTATACCAGAATAACCAGAAGAAAAAGGGTGTAGCAGCCATTTCTCGAGGCAGGGGAGGCTACACACCTGACTACTCCTTTTTGCCTCCTTACCCACACAGAAAACCTGCAACCTTTTCAGAAATGGTTCTGTAGGACACTGTAACTGCCATGAGGTTCAAATGCTTGTGCTTAGAAAATAATTTCCTGGTCTTCCACAGCAAAGGTTAAATCAGTTTTGACACAACCGCGTTTCAGATAAAGGCAACTTTTAGCATAGACATCTCTGGCGCAAAGCGTTTTCCTGAAGTACAAAGGCTTTGACGGTCGTGGATGGTATTTCCCCTCGCAGTTCAGAGTAAGGACCGGCTGCCAGCAGTTTAGTATGAAGCTGCTTGTCTTGGGAAATCCTGACTCCCAGTGGCACAGGATTAAAACGTTCCCCAACCTCTCAGACTGCTAAAATGTTAAGGTTGTTAGTACCGACCCCGGCCATCAAGAATTATGGCAACTTAACGTTTAAAAATGGGGCTACTAATGAAGCACGATCAAGCAGGACCTGCACTGCAGAATCTCACAAATGCATTGTTTAAAAGTTTAAACCAACATTAAATTAGTTCGAAGTCACTCTGCATATTCCAACGCATATTTACAGCTGAGGTGAGTTTTTGAACAGTAAAGCTTCATAAAGAACAAGACACTGCTGTTAGGCTCAAAGTGTGCATGTCAGTTGCTCTGACAAATTGGTTATAATCAACACAGGTCATTACATATAATAATTTAAATTCTCTAATAATACTTTATGGAATCTGTTGATGCCTACTGTAAATTTCTACCCGTTACACAAGAGATTCTTCTCTCTTCTCCAGGATTGTGCTGATATGACCTCAGCGCCTCAGTCTGTCTTTGTTTCCTTGCCCCAGGTTCAGGTCTGTAAGGTGTCTTGAGATTCAGACCTATCAGCCCTTTTTGATCCAGCAGACCAGGATGGAGACCACAGGGCAGAGGGGTTTCTGTAGACCTTCTGCTAGCTCTGCCCCTGTGCAACGTAAGTAGGACAGTAGTATTTCCAGGATTAAATCCAAGACCAAGTGGAGAAATTAGACTACATATGCAACTGGGGCAGGAAAATGCATATTTAGCTGGTATTATATTGCTGGTAATACTACGCAGTTTCAGGAAATGAAACAAAGGTTTAAGATTTGAGAAACTGTTATATTAATAAATGAAGGTAGTGCCTGTCTCAAAATGGTCTGCTAGAACATTGATTCAGACACAAGCACTGGCCTGACCTGTGAGACAGCTATGAACACTCAACAATAACAAAAAAGGTGGCCATGTGAGCCACCAACACCCTGGTTGTGCCCTGACAGCAGAAGATAAATGTGCAGAGGCTAAACCATAAGGCTCAGAGCATGGCATGGCCTGGTCCATAAACCAAATACATTTTGGGTGCTAAGCCAGTAATAGATGCTAAAGCCCATCTGTAGTTACTGCATCACAAAAACAGAGTAAGACTGCACCAGTACCTGGAAGGCATTAACAGACGGGCAGAGATGTGACAGCCTAGCAGCACATGGACGGTGGACTTACTTACTTTTGTTCTTATTATGAGTTTGGTGAGTCTAAAACCCAACAACTCAAGAACTAATAGACCAAATTTAACAGAAACCTGGCTATTGAACTAAATACAGAAAAATAGAGCCAAAACCCCAGAGCTCTGACATCACAACAGTCAGTTAAGAGGTCAGGGTCTTTGCAGGCCAGTTGTTCAAAAACACTGATGTGCTAAAAATACAGACTTCATGGAAACCTGGACACTGGACTTCCATGCAGAAGAGGATAAGCTCAAGTTGTGTGTGTACTTGCCTCTCAAGACAAGCTCAGAAAATGGAAAGGACAATGATTTGCTCTGACAAATCCGTACTGGCATCAACAAAGTAATATTCTGAGACCTCACAGCTGCTTGGCTCTTCCGCAGCTCCACACTTTCTATAGAGACCTGTATTTAGCTGTAAACCTTGGAAATTAGGGTACTGAACCAGTAAACGTCATAATCTTTCCCTGAACCTCAGTCTGCTGGGTTTTACCCAAGGAACCACCTACTGGGATTTCCACATAAAACACCGAGCACCAAAAGCCACATCACTTTCACCTTCCCAAACCACAAGCACTGTTCTCCCTAGTCTCCTATACCACATATTACTAAGAAGTGTGGAGCACTTTGTTAGTTTGTGATTATTTATGAGCCCATATCTGTGCTCAGGATGTCAGAAAGGGATTCATCACCTGGTGTCAAAGCTTGAGCTCAAGAAGAATAGACACTGTGGACATCAAACAAGACTTGCTTTCACATCAGCCCGTGACTCCAGAGGGCCCTATGCCAGACGAACATCAAAGAATTTTGTACCCTGACCAGCAAGACAGTAGTGCTGAGCCAGAAACTCCAAAGGTACACAGACATTAAAACAGCAGGGTCAGATTTATTCATCCACAAGCCACACACAACTGTGTGCTTTGACCTCAGCCAGCAAGATGATGTGCCAAGCTATGAGCTCATGTGGTGTAGGCTTGGGATCTGCCCCACAGAGCAGTAGCTGAGCACAGTTTCAATCAAAGAGACCACCTGGGGAGGAAGGTAAGTCTCAGCATGGGTAAAGATGGCTCTCAGTCATCCCACAAAAGCCAAAAATAATGAACAAATGTTCCACAGAATCTAGCCAGTTCCAGCCAAGTTTCAAAAAAACCAAAACACAGTAGTTGTGGCTTTTTTCTTTTCTCATAGTGTAATGCAGCCATTTGCATGCTGTAACTGGTCTGTTAAATGGGATTTACTCTTGCATAGCCCACGTAGCACAAAGGAAGCACAACAATGACATAGGCTCTGATCTAGACGCTCACAGGTGCCTGCAGCCTTCGCATGGATAAAATATCACCAGGTGCTCACATACGTAGTTGGGCAGGATGCGTGTGCACATGGCTGCCCCCAGAGGCGCGGTGTGGAAGACACGTTTAAGAATTCTGATGTTTCTTCTCCTTGTCTTTACCCCATCCCATTCAGCCCTGACCTCAGCATTCATCAGATCCTTCCCATTTGCTCCACAAAACAACAACTCAATGAATGGACAAAAGGCAACATTTTCCCTTCTTTGTCACAGGAGAGATCGTGGGTTTTATCACGATACGTTAAACTTTAACAGCCAGCCTTTGTCTTTGTGCCTTCTACATTCACTGCACTTCCAAAAGTAGTTATTGTTTTACCATTCCCAGTAATGAAAACCATAAGGTAGGTGTTTAAAAACCAGATACACTTAAAATTGCTGGCTTGAAAATCATAGAATCATAGAATGTGTTAGGTTGAAAGGGACCTTTAAAGGTCATCTAGTCCAACCTCCCTGCAGTAAGAAGGGACATCTCCACTAGGTCAGGTTGCTCAGAGCCCCATCAAGCCTGACCTTGAATGTCTGCAGGGATGGGGCCTCCACTACCTCTCTGAGCAACCTGTTCCAGTGATCTACCACCTTCATATTGAAGAATATTTTCCTAATACCCAACCTAAATCTCCCCTTTTCTAGTTTAAAACCACTATGCCTCATCCTAGTGCTACATGCCCTCATGAACAGTTCTTCCCCAGCTTTCTCATAGGCACCTTTCAGTTATTGGAAGGCTTCTATAAGGTGCCCACAGAGCCTTCTCTTGTCCAAGCTGAACAACCCCAACTTGCTCAGCCTGTCTTCATAGGAGAGATGCTCCAGCCCTTTGATCATTTTTGTGGCCCTCCTCTGGTCACACTCCAACAGGTCCATGTGCTTCTTACATTGGGGACTCCAGCACTGGACACAGTACTCCAGGTGAGGTCTCACCAAAACAGAGTAGAGGGGCAGAATCACATCTCTTGATCTGCTGGCCACACTGCTCTTGATGCAGCCCAGGGTGCAGTTGGCCTTCTGGGCTGCAGATGCACATTGGTGGCTCACGTCCAGCTTCTCCTCCATGAGTACTCCCAAGTCCTTTTGCTCATCGCTGCTTTCAAGCACATCACCTGTATAGATAATGGGGATTGTCCCGACCCAGGTGCAGGGCCCTGTACTTGGCTTTGCTGAACCTCATGAGGTTCACCTGGGCCCACTTCTCCAGCCTGTCAAAGTCCCTCTGGCTCGCATCTCATCCCCCCAGCACACTAACCTCACTGCTCAGCTTGGTGTCATCAGCAAAAATCCTGCAAATGAATTCAAAGGCAAACTCTTTTTCTTCTCCTGTGAGCTGTGTTTTATAATGTATGAGTGGAAGGCATCATGGCTAAACTCTTGTACACTACAGGCTCCCAATTTTCAACTGGTCGCCTCAGCTCTGAGGAAAGTAACCCTCATGTTTCATTCCTGTTTAGCTTATAGGCAGGATGCCAGTTTTCAATGGAAACACCAAAGAGAAAATCTACCATTCAGTCACTATCACTAACAGGAAGGCTGATATAAGGCAGTACAAGGCCACCCCTCCCTCTGTGCTGATTAGCACGGACAAACAGAGAGTCACTGCTGCAGTCACTCCGCATGGCAGCAGCTGCAGGTTCAGCACGGAGCCCCCCTTCTCCTCCTGCAGGATCCTAGAGCTGCCAATCATTAATTCAAACATTAGGCTTCCTTAAAGTTTCCATAGCTGGTACTTTATATTCATTTATGCAGATTTCACCTGTATTTTTTTTTAAAGATAGTTCTCCAACAACACGTCTGCAAGTGTAAAGGCTAGAAAATAACCTTTTGTGAGTTAATGTTGGACCACACCAAAAGTCAAAAAGCAGATTAGCTGTGAAACTGGGTAAAAAAGACCATACAGGCAACTTCCTACCCTGGACAGACAATATGATATCTTTTGGATTAGTCAGTGTTTCCATTTTATTTCCTCAGTTTGCTGAGACCACTGAAGCGTGAATGGCTTTCCTCTGACACGCAGCACGACTTTTCTCTCAGAACTTGATTAATGTAACTCTGCACACACAGAGGAGAAGGATTAGCACCCTGTTTATCCCAGAGGCTTTGAACACCAGAATAATTCTACTAACTCACAGAGACTGAGGAAGAGGTAGCAACTGCCATTTTGTTAAAGTAAAGGTAAAGGTATGTAATCTGTCTTACCTCAAAGGAATACGCTTTTCCAAGGCCATCTCCTGCTCCTGTGACCACTGGAGAAAGTAAAAAGAACAATCAGATCACATTTGTAGCTCTTTTTAGCTTGCTCTTTCTTGAATTGTTTAGTGTCTTCATCATCCGTGTTTCCTGAACATTGCAGCCCAGATGCTTCTACTGAAGCACAGAATTGATCTTCTTAAAAATGCATTTCCTTCTGACTATTTAATTGTTCTGCTGCTTTGTTTAGCACATTTTGCCTTCAAAGCACTGTAACCCATCTGAAGCAGTAGGTCCATTATTAGTCTTATTTTGGATGCAGAGATGGTCAGCAACAAGTCCGCTGGCTGGGAGGTGACATATATTCTTCCATATATGCATTTTTTTTAAGTTCTGCTTTACAAGTCTTTCACTTACATGCTGGTGGCAGAACGGTAATTGGTAAGGACTTACCGGTGACTGAAGCTGATATTACACTTTCTCACACAAGAAATCTGTCTGCAAGGAAACATCACAGCAAACTGAGCCTCTTAAAAATGTTTTTCCTTCAGAGCTGTCCTACTTGTTTTGTCTTTAGGTTCAGTGTTACTGGGAAAGTAAATGATCTCCAGCATTTACAAACCACCCTGAACTTTAAATGTTATGCAAAGAAATACAAAAGACGAACTGTAGAATGTAAATCCTTATCACCTTATAAATTAAGAACAACTAAGTAAAGTAGGAAAGCACTAAAGCAATTCCAAAGTAAATCTGGTAAGTTTTCAGATCAAAATTGAAAATTAGCCAATATCTAAAAATGTGGATTAAGGACTTCTAAATCACAAGAGATACTGTGGAAACAAGGTTATTTTGATTGGTTAAACAAAAGAGCAATAACTCTCTTGTTTCCAGAGAAGAGACCCCTCGGTGAGGCAGCAGTGGATCTTCAGCTGTCTAGCAGATCCGTAGATGAAAAGCAAGGAAAACAAGCTTCCACCTCCCAGCTTTAACTTCTCATGGTTCCCAGGTTGTCACATGCCATGTGATACTGCAAGTCACCTGAGCCTTACAAATTTTACCAGTTCCAGAAGACTTTATGTTTATGGAAGGACAGAGCATTAAAGGTCCACTGAAGGAAACAAAGTCTCTCAGCCTTCAATGGAAACAAGAATTTTTACACAGAAAGATCCATGTGTTGCTCCTCACCTTACTCACAGAAGAGAGAGGTCCTTGCCTCACTTACTTAAATCAGAATGAGACCTACATGTTGCTTCAGAAGCAGCTGGTATTCAGGCAGGTCTTCTGCAAAGGGGAGGATTTTATTTTTTATTAATCCACTGTGAGCTGGATCTATTAAACATGTACTCAATCCACATACATCAAGTCTCTTAATGCAGGAAAAGGACACAAGAGTAATGTTTGTGTGACTTCTTTACAAGATCCCACCATCAGTGACATCTGTGGCCCAGGAACTTAGACTCTGTAATACCTGTTCATTCTTCCTTGGTACTGATAATCTAGCGAGTTTAAGAAGAATATCAATGATCAGCAGGAAGAAGAAGGTGTTTAAACATTTCTGTTATTTTATGAGAATGTATAATATCTTTTTAAAGTACTGCCTAGTTGCAGTCTTTGAAGTTTTTAGGCTAGAGTGGATTTGATTCGTTAATGATACTGTTAAGGACAGGTCACCCATTCAGAAAAAACAAACTGAAGCAAAGTCACCAGAAACAAAGAAAAGTTGCTTTGAAGAGTTGAGACCATATGCTAGACATAAACTAGTTCCTTCACATATAAGGAAACCAAGGATATATGCAATGCTATTAAAACTAAAGCATTTGCAGCAGAGAGTAAAGCATCAGAAGTAGGAATGGGGAGAGAAATTGCATCTACACACCAGGTGTGTGAGCTGTTACCAGCTTGACTATTTTTTCTATTCTCCCCAAGTAAGCATAACCTTGAGGGTCATGAAACCAAAGCTACTAGGAGAAAACAAAAAGAACTTAAGCAAACCGCACCTAGTAGAAACTGTGTTTTGTTCTGAAGTGACAGGGCAAGGAAATGCAAAGCAAACCTCCCCTGATTAGCAATGTAACAATCCATCACTCAGTTACAGAAAGAAAAAGGTGCTGAAGTTTCCTTTACCTGCCCATTCTCCCAGCGATCGAAAGAAATTCTGAGGCAAAGCACTCCAGGTACGGGGGAAAATGTATTTCATAAATCTGAAGAATTTTACCAGAGTACAGAAAAAGATCAGGCCCCCCATAAGAGTGAGTAGCTGGTGCTGGAATGCTTCCATGGCGAGCAGAGGCAGTTAAGACAGTATCAATCGGGCACTCTCTCTCTGGGAAATGCTCCACAGCAAGCTGCTTAGTCTCTGGCCACTGGCACAGAAGTGAGAAGCCGAATCCAATCATGTGATTTTCTTTTTCCAGTGAATGTCCAGGGTGCAGATTAGAGCTACATCTCTCCACATTATACCCAGATTGGTAAACTACTGAATTTACCCCAAATAAACAGCGATTTCTGGTGTTTCAGAGAAAATGCTTCACTCCTTTTCTGGAAACTACCCAAGAACAAAAAGAAAAGGAAAAAAAGAAAATATTGTCATTGCTTAGCACTCACAGAAGATAAAGATGGGTCTAAAACAAAACCCTGGATAAGAATGCCTCAAACCTTGGGGCTAACACTCATCAGCACTACTTCTTGCAGCACTGAAGAGTTAAACTCTGGGTTCAGACACCTCCAGGGCAAGTTCACAGCAAACTTGTGTGGAGGCCAGAAAACAGATTTATCTACAAACTTGAAAACAAGATAATGAGAGGTTATTGAAGGCATAAAATTATTTTTTTTATACTGAAAAAGAAATATAACTTTTCAAAGAGCTTTCTGAAAAGAGGTTAATATAATAATGCCTGTTTTACAAATGGTGTAACATTATGGCATGAACAAGTGCAGTAATCTGACAACACAGGAATAGGACTCCCATCTTTTCTGAAGAAAGTGTGTTTGAACTAGTATTAAAGCTGAGGACATATATCAAAACTTTAAGGGGGAAAAAAGATTGCAGGAGCAGTATCTCACTGAAAGATGAAGATTAAATCAATGAAATTCAGGCTTCAAGTGATAAAAAAAAAAAAAGAAAGAAACAAGTTAATGTATGTGATTTCCCAGGGAAGGCACAAGGAACAAGCTTTACTCTTCTTAGTGGCAATCTGAAATGTTAACCATTCTTTAAACAAGCAGATAAACTGACACTTACACATGCACTTAGGATAAAGTAAAATGAAATGTCCCTATATATATTAATTATATTCTTCCACATTTAACACAAACAATCTTTAAAGTTTAAGCAGAACCTGGTACGCAGAAATCTCCAGCTGAAGAGCAGCAATACAGGTTCAGCGTGACATTGCTGACACCTTCAGCCAGAAAACCACAACATGCAGACACATTAGAGGGAAAAGATGTCTAAATCAAAAGGAATGTCACATTAACTGTAGCAAAATGATGCAAAAAGCATTATCTCAGCTTAACAACCCAGCTTCCCACACATATGCTCTCCTAAAATTTCAGTATAATTACTGTTCTCTACACTGCCACACCTCTGTTTTCCCCATAACTAAACCCAGTCAGATTAAAAAACAAACAAACAAACAAAACAAACCTGAATATTTAATTTTAAAAAAAAATTTATATACAATCACAAATTTCCCAAAGAATCACTCACTGTTCAAGGAATACTTTAAATTTGAACAAGTTGCACTGTGTTCTTCATAGACAACAGCGATGCTGGATTCCTCCTTTTAATGAAAAGAAACAAAGCTGGTACTGTCTGACAATGGAGTCAAGCTGCCAGTCTTGTCTTCTCCACTTCCAGTTCTGCCCATGCTCCCTTCACATCTTCTTTTCCTGAGGCTGCTAATAAGTCTGAGATATGCTTACAGAACTTCATGGGCCTAGTATCTGTAAATAAGGCCAAGATGAGATACTGACAGGAAAAACAATAAATTCTTAGCAGTGTTCTTCTAGTCCAGCCTCAGTTTCTTTTCCTGGTGTATTGCTTCTCTGACTTTCACGGAACTCACAGCAAGCACCTTGCATTTTGCACAGGTAGAAAGTTTCTTTGGGTGACCACTGTACTTTTTCACTCTTAATACCATTCCATTATAGCTGTCCCCCTGCTGAGCAGCCCATAGAAAAAAACCAATATTTCTTTCCAGTTACCATTTTTAAGCTTCTTCGTATGCTCCCCTGTAAATACACCTTTCCACTTGTAGAACTTGAAAAGCTTTGAAAATATTGGACTTCCAAAAAACAAGTTCTGTAGCTAGCAGCACTTCCAAAACTCAATCCAGTATTTCTTAAAACCAGTCTACATAACAGTTCTTTTTAAGTATTTAGTCTGAAGACCTATGTTTTCTCAAAAAATTTTTGAAAACAAAGCTTCACATAGGAAATAAGTCATATAGTTTTACAATGGTTTCAATATTTCATTAAGCAAATATGAATTCTATAGGAAAGGAAGGACTGTCTAAAGATGTATCCTAAGCTAAAGCAGTTTTAAGTTATGCCCTGATTCCAGCCAGGACAGAGTTAACTTCCCCGAGCAGCCAGCACAGGTGAGCCAAGTTGGCCCAGTTTTCCACACCACATGACATCACCCATAAAAGGGCCTGATCAGGGAGGGGTGGGTCACTGTGGCTATGGGACAGCTCAAGTGTGGTTGGACATCACATTGCATCGGTACAGTGCCCTGTGTTACCACCTTGTTGGATCAGTAAAGTGCTCAGTATTATCACTGTGTATGAGTTTTCTGTCCCAGGTTTTGTTTTTCATGGTGGTGTCAGCAAATTGTCCTTATCCCAGCCCGTGGAGGTTCAAAAGCTTGTTAGAACAACCTTTGAGAACTTTGACTGTCCTTGGGATGCTCAAACCAGAATGTGCCTGTTGCTCACTCTCCTGAATGTGTTTGAAGTCCTGGATTACAAAATTACAAAAGCCACGAAATAATCCCCGGGGCTAA
>VZTU01027249.1:23775-35225 GCA_013400835.1 Zapornia atra | reverse complement strand
TCCAATTCCTCCTTTAACAAATATTAAACCATATACAACTGGGGAGGGGGGGGCGGGGAAGAAACCTTTACAATATAGGAAATAAACATCTGAAGTTTGTCAGACTAAGGTATGAAGTCCGTTAAACAAAAATTCTTGGAATAAAAACCATGATTCAAGAAAAGCTGCAGCTGCCAAATATGCAAGCGAACAGCCACTCCATCAATAGACGAATGCCTTTGGATTATGACTTGTTTCCTTCCTTCCGGTTCCTCCTCCTTAAGCAGAGCTGCACGTATTTCTCATTAGAGAGGACTTCCTCCCCCAGCCAGCCTCCTCCTCAGATATTAAAAAAATAAATAATTCTTCCCTTTTATCCTGAAGCACATAAACCCTCTGTACTGCACTTCCAGCCCCCCTTTCCCCTGTCAGCAGGACCCACTTGGCACAGTGCAAGCTGAAGTGGTGTCTAGACCAGTTCATATGTTTCTGGAATTGGGACTTTACCAGCTTTTAAAGTGTATCAGGTTATCCGTACAAGAAAGCTTCAGGACTGCTTTCATTCAATTGTAGCACTGCTGCTTAAGCAGCTGGAGTCAGGAGTTTCATTCATTGTCTTCAGTGAACTGGGGGGTTCAATCACTGCCTCTTACCAGCTGCTATTCCACATGGGACTTGTTACAGATTTACAGCCTATGATCACATCTGGGTCTTCCTCTAAAAACTTCTTCATGCAAGTTACTCTTCCGTTTTCCCATACAAAAGAGCTTGTAGGCGAAAGGAGTCCACTGTCTGCCTTTCTAAAACAAAGGTGCAAGTAGGCATTATGGGGACACTGCCCTCCACTTGGGTATGTATCTTACATGCAACTGAAAGGTAGGTTGGGTGAAGTCCCATCCTTCCTCTGTAAACGTTAAAGGACTTTCTTTAGAGGAATTGGAGAGAAAAAGGAAGAAAATAACTACAGTGATGAAAAGCTTTTTTTATTTTTTGCCTGTTTGTCATCTAGGGAATCTAAACTCTCTTGTAAAAATCCCTTATCCCAATCCCATGAAAACACATTCTTTTCAGCATACAACATACATTTGAACATTCAATGGACAATACAATTCTTTCTACTGCAGTCACTCAAAAGATGAGAGGCACAAAGAGACAAGTTAACCCTAATCTGTCAACCGTAAAAGATGCTGTTGTTTTCCTGTTTTCTTTTCCTTTCCAGAATTCAAGAATTATAATGTTTCAAGAATTGTAAAACAAAGGATGTCACTGTGAACTGAAGTAAAATACACGAGTTCGTTTCACTAACTGAATATTTAGTGTAAACTCCACTGGATACAGTAACTTCTTGACCATCTATTGTTTCAATAGCACAAATTCTTCCAAGCCCTCCACGGCAAATGAAACTTTAGGAATTAATAGATATCCATTCATCGCTCGACTATCAGCATTCATCTACTTGATAAGAAAACATATAGCCACAGACACTCTGGAGCAGTTTCAAATGCTGCAACAATGAATTTAAAGCACCACAGAAAAACAGCTGAGGACATCTGCATTCTGTGATTGTAAGGTCAGGAAACCAAAAGCTTTGTTTTTGTTTTTCTGGTACTGTTTCAAGGAAGGCGGGAAGAGGTGGGGCAGGGAAGTGGCAGAAGAAAGCATCAAGAATCTAAGGCAGCTTTCTAAAAAACAAACAAGAAAAAAAGCCCCCCAAAGTCCTCAGCTTGCATCTTTAAAAGCATCCTAAACCCTTCCTCTTTCCCCCCCTCCCCCCTTCTTTTCACTACTTTGCATGTAACACAGGCAAGCAAATGGACACCATGTACTTTAATCAAGACTATGGCAGAAATTTTCAAGGACATGTTCTTAGAAACAGCCCCGTTTTACAAAAATATTTTTCTGCTTTAGCCACAGCNAAAGTCTTACAGAAAGATATTTAGGTCTGTTTTCAACTGAACAACAGAAGCAGCACTCAAAATTACAATGACAGGCGTGTTCTCAGCCATGGGGGTTGGGGAGAAGCACGCCATTTCCATTACACAATAGGTCCTAAATAGGCACAACAGAAGACACTAAGAAAGAAAAAGGGTGGCTTAACTTCAGGACAGAATACAATTCTCTTACATATGCTAGAAATATAAAACAGAAGTGGTAACAAACATTTTAAGTATATTTAATAGAAATCAGATGTTCTCCTTATGCCCATCTAAGACTGGCAAACCCAGTGAGCCTTTTCCAGGGAAGCCTGAGCAAACAGAAGCACAGACCATCTCAGGCAACTCTCCTGTACCACTGTGGATGTCCATTACAGTAACACATCCCATCCAGTTAAACGTCCCAACTTCTTGCACTTCCATTGCCCTCCAACTCCAGCTCTGAGGACTAATGGAAACACATCTGTGTTAAACCACATGGATCAAATGCTACTGAAGCATCTGTGCGGTCCTTTAACCAAGTGTTTCTATTCTTCTGAAACACTACCAAGGTTTGGCACTGGAAAGGAAAGCTGTATTTTAAAATACACATGAAGCTGTTCAAGTCAGTTCCAATGACATACAGAGGTCAGCAAAATACAACAAGCATCAGCCATACAATCACATCAGTATACAAGTCCTATCCAGTATGTTCCACTGCAACCTTTGAAAACAGTGTTTTGCAGTAATCTATCTTAATAATGACTGCTCCTTCATTCCCCCCCAAAAATGCCATATAACAAAGTCATCAAGTTGGTTGACTTTTTTTTTTCTATTTTTAAAACTGAAGTGATCGTACAGTGACAGAAGTGATTAATTAGAAAATTAATCAGATGTACTGAGAGTTTGGTCAATGAGTATGACAAATTCTGAAGTTTATCTTAGCTCTGACTGTATCCTTCCTCATTGTCTCACCAACCACTTCTCTCAAGATTTCTTCCTTTTACATGTATCATAAACCAAAGCTTTCCTTTCCTCTTTTCACAAAGCATAATTCACACTGGTTAAAAAAAGTTTTCCACACAAAATTTTATTGGAATAGGAAGAACAAAGCCTTGTACTTTTATTCAGCCCTGAAAATAGAAGTCACAAGTCCAAGTTAAGCTCTTACAACTGTGTACCACTCTTCTGTTCAAAGTCACAAATAAAGATGATGGCTCACAGTTCCACAGAACCAAGATGATAAGTTAAATCCCTTCCCTAGCCAAGCTTAAAGAAATCAAAACATTATGTTATATATAGTTTTAACTGTGACTTTATATGAAGGGTTAAAGACACACAAATAAAAAAATCTAGGTACTCCACATAGACACACCCCACAAGTACTACCAGAGCCCTTTCTCGCCCATGAACAACCAGGTCAGGACTACTCATGAAATCCTATTCAAAAGAACCCTCAATTCACGCCATTCAGTGGGTACATCCAGATTCCTTTGTTTTCCAAGATGAGATTAGGCCCTGTTTATAAGGCCTCACCTGTGAAACGGCAGCCATTCGCAAGTGCAGACCTCTGCAGAGGGGAGGTTAGCTCATGGGTGCTGAGCACACTTCAGGGGATACATGAACAGTGGGACACCTGTCCAATGCTCACTGCCTGTGATGGCCTTGCGGCATTAAAGCCACCTCACAGAGCATAAGTAACTTGCACCTGTTGGATCACAAATGCCTTAGAGGTCAGGGCAGTGTTCTGCAAATCATCCACAAGGCTTTCAGTCTCAAGACCTTTCTGAATACGGCCCCCAAGAGAGCTGTGCTTCAGGGCTCCTATGCCGACATTCTTTTTCCTCACACCCTGGAACCTGCCACACTGAACCATGTGTGATGGAACTAGCTAGTCTGCGTGGAAGAGGAGGCAGCAGGAGCACACAACCGCAGTAAGGACAGGGAAAGGGAGACCACAACAACCTCCCATTTGACTTGGGCTGCCATAAAAACTCTGCCAGATGCCTTCTCAGAAGTGATCGAGATACTGATAAGCAGAAATTCTACCAGCCTTCAGGGAAACTTCGGAATTAATTCTTTCATATTTCAAGGTCCCAGACCACACACACATAGAAAAGCCAGAAAGGGACATGACAGTCTTACGTTGGTTAGAGCCGGCACCAACATTATTAACATCAGGGAATTTTCCCCAGTGCCATTCTGATGACAGCTCAGAATGATAGCACTGGACTTGGGGAGCCAAACCAGGAAAAAACAACTTGTATGTGAGCTTGCTGAAAATAGCAAGTTAAGGAGGAACGAGTAATACATGCAAACAGTAGAACACCTCATAAAAAAATGTGCTTGTAGAGAACAGAAGCAACGCTCTGGATCAGTAAATTGTAGATATCTCAAGATCTCCGACCACACATTTCTACAACAGACTGCAACTGTAGATGCAAGCAGCAGCAACTAGAATTGGAAAAAAACCCACCACTTTTCCAAATTCACCTGAACTCATGCTGAAAGAATGTTTCTGTAAATCCAACCTTCTTCCCCCACTCAGTTAAACACTGAAACATTGCTACCTCTGAAAATGAAAAGGTTGCTTTTGGCTGCCATGTCATCTGTCTGCAGATTACTTATCCGTGAAATGCAATACCTTTCCTTTCTCAAAATGCTTCAGTATCAATATGTAAATGACTCAATACAGAGGTACACACTGTAGCTGACATGTGACATACCACACAACCAGTAAAAACCAAAACACTAAACAAAAAAGGCAATATTCTACACTTCTACAGGAAAGTTTGAAACTAAAGGTCTCTTGCCCATCAAACCATAAGCAAAGTAGCATTCTCCTGGTAAGACTGAGAAACAAGTCTCGAACAGAAGCACTTCAAGTAAATTCTTCATCATTCATCAGTTTGTGTTGGAATGCTTGGTAATTTCTCTGAGCAATATTATTTCATGCCTCCCAGGGTTAACATCCCAGTTTGCTCCAAACTTGACTACAAACCACAAATCTGAATGGGTTGTCAAGAATTTCAGAGAGAGGAATTTCTGCACAACATATATCAATAAGTAATTGCTTCTGACATTGTCGCTTCATGTGTGTTATTTCTGCTACATGAGCCCTGCAGGTTAGAGGGAATTCAAAAGATAAGTATGAGAAGTCATTACCAAAATCACTCAAGTAGGACTTGGCTAAGTCAAAAGGCAGATAAAAACAGTAGGACTGGGTTTTTTACTACAGGATCAATTCTTTGAAAAATTTAGCGGGGGGAAAAGTAGCTTATAATTTGCAAATGGCAGTATTTCATATACAATCCACTTCAGATGTTTTCTTTGTGTGGTTTTTCTCTTGCAAAAGAAACAGTAAAGAAAAAATACCACAAAAAATCCCAAAGGAACAGAAACCCCAATCAACCCATCTCTGTATGCCTGTTTAATAAGGCGAGATTCCTACAGCTTTTTAAAGAGGTTTCAAAAGTCAGACTTGTAATCTTCAATTCTTTAGACACTGTTTTAGCATTTTTTGTCTAATCTCAGATCAAGAGCCTGTAACCTGTTCCCTCCCCCACACCTTACCTAAGACCCTTCCAAATAAGCCAAATTTGTAACTGAATACTGAAGAGTGGAAAAAGCTCAGAGTTTAGAGGGTTTTAAAGGGACGATTCTGCAAAGCACACAGCTCAGTTTAACCTAAAATACAAACATGATATTCACAAGATCGGCATTATAGAAACATCACCTAGTAAACTGTGGCTTAAAATGTAGTTCAGCAAAGTACAGCTGCTTCTCTCTTACATCAGCTCTTTATTCTACATATCAGCTACCCTAGCACGTCTGCCTCAGTTCCCAAAGAGACAAAAGATCTTTTTGGCACTCAAACATGGCAAACAGCTCCAGCTTCTGGGGAAAAGATAGAGGGGGCAGGGAAGAGCGGAATAAACTATTATCCAGATTAAAATGTTTCACATGTGCCAGTGTAAGACCAGCCAAAAGTTGTTGCTATCTAGTGCCCATCCACAGTGACCTACCGGAAAATGGTGTGTGGTCTCAGGCTTGGTGCTACTGGGAGGCCCCCCCATGGAGCGAGCACCTTGGTTAGAAATCCCAGAGAACAGTCTCAGAATGAATCCCCCAAGGGGAAAAGGCACAGCATTAGGGAACTGTGGGAAGTTTGCATGGATACCATCCATACTATGGACAAAGAGGTAGGAAAAAAAAAAAAAAACCCACATCAACCCCCCCAAAATAGTCACAGAACACTTCAGGCTTTGGAAAAATCAAGCAATGGCTCCCATCAATGCAATTACTTCTGCAGCAAGCACTGGTACTACTACCATACCATAGCAGAAAGAGAGAAACTTACTCATTTACTCACATGTTATTTACACAAGGAATAAACAGTATTGCAGAAGAGCTTCACTGCAAGATCACAGCTGGCTCCAACCCCAAATGTCATCTCTTAATCTCAAGATAAAAGTGCCCAAAAAGAGGAAAATACAAAACAAGTCAAATGTCAGCCAGAAAAGGATATCTGGTAACTTAAATTAAGCTTGCTCTTCTTCCTGCTCTTTCCCTTTAGCCGCCCCTTACAAATAACTTTGAGGCAAAATAAAAGTCTGTTCGACTTGGAAGCTAATACAGGAGCTGGTAAGAGCACTGCTACATGGATTACCACAAAGGAAACTATTACCTCAATTCTGAAATACTAAGAAATTTATTGGATCATATATGTGATAGAATCACTTCATCACAACCACATTTTTTAAAGTTTATACTGGTACAGAATGCTGTTAAAATAAATCCTACCAACAGGAAACGTATGAGGATAGGCTGTCACTTTAAATCCAAAGCCAACAAAACACAAAAATAGCAACGCTTCAGTTACAGACAGAGGGATGAGGTGATACAACATTTCTAGTTTACTGGTGAGGTGAAACACTTGCCCCAATATCAGATTGTCAGATTAATTTGAGCAGAGCTAGGTGAATACTATATACCATACATCATCTTCCTTTCAAATTTCAGACTAGCACTAATAAAGCAATTACTGAGCCAGCATACAGACACATACTCATCATCAGTCACATCATGCCACATAATCTACACACACACAGAGATCTTGCCTGAACATCAGTAAACACAGAAAAGGTATGAGAGATTAAGTAAAATGGCATCACCTTATCACAAATAGAGTGAAAGGAGAACTAACACATTCTGAAAAGGCACATGAAGGGTGTCTACAGGAAGGATATTTCTTGGGCACAGGGGCTTCACCTAACACTCATTTTCACTTCTTTTATGGATGAAGCTCATAATCAGATGGACAACTCAAAGCACCGTGACAAGGACCTTAGCAAAAAGAACACAAGTCCATCTACTGAATAACTTAATTTTGGGATCAAATCTTACAAGGCAGAAAGAAATGCAGGTGGCAGAGACTAGTCTCTGACCTTAGCCTTCCAGAATAAGACTTTTTAAAAACAATACCATTATCAAATCATCAACCTTTACTTCATACATAATAAGCATTTGTTGGGGTTTTTTCTCCTTTGTAACACTTCCTATCATACTTATGATATGACATCCAAGACAGTATATTACAGCATGTGTGGCAGAAAATTAGAATATGGTGTCCAGATATTTGGGTCCAAATTCCACATTTTGTAATGGCGACTACCAGACTACAATTACACTGAAGTGTAATAAATCACAAGTTGATCCTTTGTTTTGCCACTCCATAATAAACAAACTCTATTGACAACTGTTTGTTAAAAACTAACATTCCACAGAGGAGGAAAAGGAAACAAAGTCCTAAATAAAAAAGAACTCAGGACAAGAACTCCAAGTGCTCCATATAGCACAAGTATTTCCACCACCACTCAGATCGCATCTAACTAACTGAACGTAGAAGGGACTCCAGTTGAAAGATGAGGCACCACTTCATTCTCATTATCTTTCCAGGGCACAGTCATACAATCTAAATTAAGAAATCCTATCATCACATTGAAGCATTACAGTCAGTTATATTACATCAACTACCAAAAAACTTCTGTGTGTATTTCATTATTTCTTGGTGGACACCAAGCTGACTATGAGCCAGCAACATGCCCTCGCTGCAAAGGCAGCAAACAGTACCTTGGGCTGCACTAGTCAAAGCGCTGCCAGCAGGTCTGAGGGAGGGGATGTCTCCCCTCTACTCTGCACTGGTGAGGCCACACAGGAGTGCTGTGCCCAGTTCTGGGCTCCTTAGTACGAGGCCAACATAGACATAGAGGAGATAGTCCAGAAAAGGGTGATTAAGGGTCTGGAGCACCCCTCGTGTGAGGAAAGGCTGAGAGTTGGGACTGTGTAGCCTGCAGGAGAAGGCTCAGCAGCAAATCTTATCGATGTATATATACTTTGATACCTGAAGAGAGGGTGCAAAGAGGATGGAGCCAGGCTCTTTTTGGCAGTGCCCAATGACAGGACCAGAGGAAATCAGCACCTTGAAAGAGGAACTTTCAAGTGAACATCAGGAAACACTTTCCCTGTAAGGGTGACTGAGCACTGTCACAGGTTGTCCAGAGAGGCTGTGGAGTCTCCATTCTTCAAGGTACTAAAATAACAAGTGGACACAGTCCTGGGCAACTGGCCCTGTTTCACCGGGAGAGATCTGGACCAAACGACCTCCAGAGGTCACTTACATTTTCTTCACAGAGGAAATCACAAAATGGTTGAGGTTGTATCTCTAATAGACCTTTGCACCGTAGATAAAGAGTATTCTATCATCACTGCACATCACCACCGCCCAGAAATGTGGAAAATGTGCCTCAGCTCCTCTCTTGTCCAGCTCAGCAACTGAGCTGGTTTTTTTGTTTGTTTACTTTGTTTTACTACCACCTAATAATTTGGTTTTAATCCGCTTAACAGGTCACCCAGTGGGAACACAATTATCAAAATAAGAAAGGAAGCCCAGATAACCAGATCACATGAATTTGGGGATATAAAATCCCTAGCAATAAAGAATATGATATATTTAACCTATGTGAACAACAGAGCCCTAGATACAGTATTTCTCACTACTTTAAAAGAAAACATATACCTATATACATACTGTGCATTTTTCATCAGTCAGCCAACTTTTTTGTGAAAAAGTGTTACAGCTGTGCTATTTAGTAAGCTTCCAACATACAAAGGAAAAATGCTATCAGAGGTGTCTCTTCAAGCAAAGTAACTAGACTGAGCATCAATTCATGATCTTATGCTTCGTTTTTAAGTCTGCAGAAAATGCTGTATATTCAATATTACGGTTGAATACCTGAAATACGTCATTTCATTAGCTTGGTGAGAACAAAGTCTGCCGGCAGCATCCCCAAGGGCCCTCGCAGCGACCGCCAGTTGTCTGCAGCGGTGGGGCGGCGATGACATCATGCCAGGCTGAGCTCCGACAGCCCTGATGCAGGAAAGCCCTGGAGAGACTCGCTGTGCCTGGTTTCACTGCGCTGGGGAAGCATCCTGCTCCCCACCTCTGCACCCAACCAGCTCAAGTGCCAACAATGGACACTTGTGAAGCAAATTTTTTCAACAGTACAAGGATTCATAATTTATATTTCAGCACAGAAGTAAGGAGGAGAGGGGGGAAAATAAAAACCCACAACAGTGCACAATGACCCTTTCATTCAAACAAGAAAGCCTTCCAGGAAGTACAAAGTGTTTCAAAGCCTTATCCAAAACCCACTGAAATCAACGGAGGCCCTTTCCATTTATATCAGTGGCCACTGAAAGAGGCTATAACCTAAGACACAATTTGAAAGCATTATCAGTCACACAATCATGCATTATTAATAACACAACAAAGTCAAGAAAATGCACTGGAATTCCAGCTAGCTCACACGCTGTGACGTTACCATAAATTTGCCTCCTCCCCCTTGCTTCCCCCCCCCTTTATTAAACTCTTTCCTCAAATCGTGAAAAAAAGTCTTCCCCATAAATACAAAATGCTATTCCCTCCCCTCAAAACCCACACCTTGTCACACAAAACACCATTACAGTATCATGGTGGAGCAGCAGACTCCAAGAGATACCACATGGTACAGTTTTACATCCTATAGATATGAACCTTGATAGAGAAAGCAAACACAGAAAGAACATCATGCTCCAGCTTTTAGAAATGTGCACTCTGACAGAATAGTTATAAGAAGGCACTGATATCTTCCAGTTTACTATTAGATAGCTAGCTCAAAGGAATACACTGCTGGTTTTAAATTTAATTATGTGAGAGTGATTCATGTTCCTATCAAAATCTTGAACTATTACTGAGCGTGCCTTGCACTAGATTACTCAAACATATATAGTAAACAAATAACAAAATTGACATCAGAAACTGTTTTTAATCTAGAATATTTGACCACTTGTGATTTAATCAAGAAAAATCTGTGGAAGCTCATTCTTCAATGAAGTTGTACTGCATTCTCTTGGATTTCTTGAATTAAACTGATGTTGCTATTTAAGGTGTCATTATAGAGCAGACTGTATTCATTCTTCAAGTCTCAAATTGTAGTTTACATTTATTTTAACATCAGACAAACAGGAACTCTTTTAGGATAAGGTACTGCTCAGCACGAGGAAAAAAAAGATTAGACATTTTATTTGGAGTCAATAAAAGAAAAGTTTGCATCACAGCCAAAGTTTAGGAGAGTTCAATGTAAGAAGGTAGTTCTAACAACACATCAGTCTACAAGAAATGTGTTTATTTCTGAACAGGTAAAGCTGCTAAGCAACAATCTAACTTGACTGAAGCCAGTACGGTGGAGCTGAAACAAGGCACTGCCAAAACAAAGAACAGATTTGTAACCTCAAAAATACAGGTTTGGCAGAGTGCTGCGGGGTAGATCGATGTGCTTGCACTGGGTATCTGGTGTGAACGCTCTCACCTAACAAACTACTTCTTAATACAGCTTCTTTTCTCATACTGCTGGGAGAGAATTCTTACCCTACACTACAACAAAACCTAATATGAACAAGCAAAAAATCTCAGCTTTCTCTCCAAAATCTAATTAATTAAGGCTACCTGCAGGCTCCAAATGTCCAGGAACCTGGCCAGAAGCTGACAAAATGCAGCCACGCTCCGAAAAACGGCACGGCAGACGGCCCTGGAGGCACAGGCGGGCTGCCACCGCTGCCACCACGCAGCCGTCCCTGGGAAAGGGCCATTTAAAGACGGTACTTTGCTGGGGCTCTTGAGAAGTTAGGTACTTCTACAAAGCCGCGCTTGTGCACAGCCGGGCGCTTCGGCGCGTCGAGCACTCCGGGCAGCGACACAGACCCCGAGGCGCCGGTGCCGTGAGGCACAAGCGCCGCTACCCGAGGCGGGGGGGCGCCGGCGGCTCCCTCCGGCTCCCCGCGCAGTGCCCCGGAGCCGCCCGAGACGGCGCCCGGGATCCGCGGAGCGGGAAGGCAGTGAGGCCAGACCCTGTCTTCTGGCTGTCATCCCACCTCCGCCGCCGCCACCACAGAGCCCACCGTTGACGGCCGCCGCAGGCCCCCGTTCCCGCGGCCACTCACCCGAGAGCTCGTCCGGCT
>VZTU01027249.1:0-22468 GCA_013400835.1 Zapornia atra | reverse complement strand
GATGATGAGGCGGCGGGCAGCCGCCAGGGAAGGGTGTCAGAGTGCCCCAGGCAGCAGCTCTGCCCTCTGTCGGTGACTAAGAAGTTTCCCTCAAAGGTTCTCCGCAGTCGGCGAGAGGTTTTGCCCTCCTCTGCAGATAAACGGGACGAGGAGGCTCTGCCAGGGGATGCTCGCTCAAAGCACGGTTTACTGTTGGTGGTGCTCTGAAAGCACACGTGGACTCGGTCTTCTGTCACCTACAGCTTCTCATCCCCACTCCCTGAAGGCTGCTGCACAGCTTTATGGAGCAGCCATACCCTGAAACTGGATTATGTCGTGGGGGAGAAAGTGTGGGCACAGAGGAAGTGTTTTGGGGAGGTGGGATGTAGCAGCGAGGTGTTTCTATTTGAATTAATATTATAGCCATGACTTAAGAGTTGGGTTTGCACAGCTGAGTGGAATTCTGCCCCCTCTTCCAACCCGTCTAGCTCAGCATGGAAAGGAAAACAACCCTTCTGGAAGAGCAGAAGAACAAGAATTATTCAAACCAAGTTATTGAGGGACTAGTAACATGTAGCCATCCTCCAAGTTGAGAGCACATCTTTCCACTGACCAGAGGGACCTAGGATAACCTTGTTAGACGAAAATTAGGTTTGTAAGCAGTTCCCCTGCCTTGTCTCACTCACTTTTGTTGTGGTTTTCACATCAGAATCCTTCCACATCTTGTAGGACTTTTAAGAACAGAAATTAAAACTTTAAAGTCTTCTACATTTATTATCTAGGACTAGATAATCCAGAATTAAATCTGGTCAGGGACATCAAGGGCAACAAGAAAAGCTTCTAAGGAAGATGAGGCAAAATGTGGGCCCTCTCTGGCAGGAAACAGTCACAATCATTATTATTGGAAATGTTTATTTAATAAGCAGTAAGAAATGCAAACAGATTTCAGTTTCATTCAGCGTTGCTCGGAGAATTGAAAAAGTTTGAAATACGGTACCCTGCCCTTCTTCCATGCAGCTCCTTCTCAAGATGAGGTAAGCTCAGAAAGGTAACAGAGCTCAAAGCACAACAGATCACAACAGGTGTGAGGGTACTGACTGGATATGGTATCTTTTAACTACTGCAACTACGAGATCTACGCTGTATTCTTAAAAAAAAAAAAATGCTGACACAACTTACTACCTTTCTTTGACCAAGTGGCTCAAATCACTTTTTCATGGCATGGAACCTTTCCAAGTACAATAAACACTGCAAATTTGATTACTGGATACAACTGCTCAAGGACTGTAATGCAAAAGAAAATACAGAAGTTGATGTGATCCTTATGACAAAGGGAAAGCTTTTTGTAACTTGACTTTTTCAGCCTCAGGGGAAGGGAATTACTCCTATTTTGTAGACTTGCAAAAGAAGATTTTTCTCACATTATGAAAGAGTTCATGATACATTTGAGGGTAGTTAAGACTTTCCCTTTCTGGCACTAGCTGTGTGGTGGGCGCTATGGACTGGACAGGCACTCACATGGGACACTTCCCAGGACAGGATTTGTTCACTGTGCCGAACCTAACATTAAATGGAGGTGTATCACTAGAAGTTATGTGCTTTGTGCTCAAGCTTCCAGAGTTATTACTCCGTTACTACTTCCAATAAGGAAAGAAAAAAGCTGCTATAAGAAAATGTCTTCCTCTTTTGCTCCTTTTTGTTCCAGCACTAGATGTATGAATGTCACTGCTGCTGCAGCAGCAGCTCTCATAGAGGTGTCTACTTCAGTTCATCCTTACATTACTAAAGGCAACCCTGCAGGAACTACTGGGCTTCTCAGTCCTTGATCAGCTTCCTGGCCAAGGCCATTGTGGTGGCTGTTCAGCTTAACCCAGAGTAGATAGTGTGGCATGAGGCTGCAGCATACAGTTCTAGTGCAAAGCAGAGCAACCCGCACTGCGTTTTAGTACTGTCATAAAACTAGGTTACCACAGAGGCTATGCATGCTAAATCGTCTCAGGAACACATGAAAAAATCTTCAAAGATGCCTGACAAAAAAAACCCCAAACATGTTTTGACTTTGTCCAATAGCTCACTAACATTTTACAGACAGACTTGTCATTTTTAATTTTTCTTCTTTTCTCTGAACCTTTCAGCAAGCCTTCAACCTCTTTGCTACACAAGGAACAAAGAAAAAGAATTCCATAAACGGGACATAACAATACATTCAGGGAAGATGAATGAAGCTGTAACTACAAATTTAGCAAGTGAGCCTCCCATCAGGAATTCATGCCAAACAAAGAAAAAAGCAAGTTATGCAAATACTTCTATTTAAGGAGATAAAACAAATTACACCCAGTTGCTTTCCAGCATAAAATAGGAAAACTTGAAAATTGCTGTTGTAGATAGGAAATTTCAGATGGAAAAGGAATTTTATTCAGGTGTTCCGAAATAAAGGTAGAAACAGAATTAACATCATCTACAGATGTAATCAGCTGAGTTTAATTTTTAATCAGTCACTAAAAATATTTAAGAACTCACCCCTTTTAAACAGGTTAATAAAAAAATAAGCTTAGTGTGAAGTTCAGCATGCTTCACTGTACACAAAAATACAATGTTTGATGTTTTGTAGAATAGCTTTATTATCAAATGGCAAAACATTTAGTAATGATGTCATGCAGGTATCACAAAAAATTCCAAGATAAACTGGTCACCTAACAGCTCAAAATTCCTTGCAATTAAAAAACAAAGCTACATGTTCCTGATTTCCCAGATTGCTTCATGGCAGACACTGTTTTTCTGTCAAGATATTATGGCTGCCTCTTGGATCACTTGCTGGATTCCCAAAGGAAAGAGCAGGTCAGTACAGCATTCCACAACACAATGCTTTTTTGCTGTTTTCACAAGGCCTTATCTTCACAACCCTCAGAAGCAGTCCTCATAGGGTAGGAACTGCCTGAGGTCCCTGACAGCTAAAGGTAAACACAGAAGGGTCAGGTTTAAAAAAAAAAAAAAACAAACCACAAAGGTTTTGCGAAGGGAAAGAACCATATTTTCAACCTTTTTAAGGTCTTAAGGCTTTTAGCCACCATGACAGGAACCCAGTCTATGGCTGAAACAAAGCAGGTTCTGCAGTAACATAGCTCAATTCCATCTACACGGTGAAATATAACTTAGTGAAAATGCCAAGTAATAGTATGATTCAGATTAAACTGAACCACAGTTCAATTCCTTCTTTAGTGTCAAGGTCCCACTAAAACACAGGCTTTATGCAGTATAGAAGGGATTTCCCAGCAGCATTCTTATTAACCAGAAATTGAGGCATATTTTGAGAAAAGCCACTGGATAATGAGCAGTAGGTAATTTGTTCTGAGAGTTCATCTGCATGAAAGTTAACTACACAAAAAAGTGGGCTGTAAATCTACAGCAAATTCACACTCAATAGTCCAGAAGACACTTGCTCAGAGCACTAAACTCACACTAAGTTTACTACGTCATAGACCCCCGGGGTAGATGACCTCTGAGATTTAGAGCTGAAGCAATAAAAATAGTCACTGTTCAGTTTTAAAAGCTAATAAAGTACACTTTTAGAGTATATTCTAAATTAGAAAAAAATTGCTGAAGATAAATGCTCTTACAATAAACCTGCAAACAGAAGTGATAAGAATTCCTTTATACACCTATGTAAAAAATACCATTTACTGTGCAGCCCAGATTTAAATAAAAGACAAATAGTGTATCAATAATATTTACTATATATTTACATGTAATACTGTGATGAAATGGAGTCAATTAACATTATGTTACAAAAAAGAACAAAACCCTTTGACAGTACCGGTACCTTTCACATTATCACGTTTATGAACTGTTCTCTTACATCTCAAATGAGTTAACAGGAGGATACAAACAACTAAACCCTTGAGTGTGTCAGCTCCCACTTCAGCAAGATACTTGAGGGGCATGAACTTCAAGCACAGAAGCAGCACTGGTTTCAGTAGGGTAAGACTACATTGCACACCCCAGAATTCCTTGCTGATCAGGGCTTCACTTCACAGGATTCCACTGACAACACAACAAACGACAACGGTTACAAGCATATGAAGGAAGGTATCACATACCTTACTGAGAGAACAGATGTTCCTTCTACCAAAGGTGAATCCAAGCTGGTCACCCATTGCCAGATCCTGACTCATCCACCACACAACAGAATAATCCTTTCAACTTCATATACACTCACACGTGAGCCTTCTGTTACGTGATGCTTTGAACATTATTTGGAATCAGTTCTTCAATAAGAGCTACACCAGTCTGTACCTGACATTTCTAGCTAATTGAACTGCAATGGAGAAATTTAAACTCTGTACGTATCACTTGAGAAATGGTAGTATTACACTGCTTAAAGTTATACATTTTTAAAATCACTTGAGAACTGAGATTTTTACATAGTCATATGAGCACTTACTTAAATTGGCAGGATAAATCAATGCAAGTGAAATAGTGGCAAAAATAATCAACATTAAAAAATTAAAATTAGAATTTCAAAATAATCAGCCGTCCACAATAAAGATTCTAACCTGCTCTCTTTCTTCCCATATTCTCTCCCAGAATAAAACTTTGCAGAGAACAAGAGGGAATGATGTGACAATTCAAACTTTGCTAATCCAGTTAGTAAAGCAAATGTAGGTTCAAGTATTTAAATCCACACAGCACTAATAAATATAAGTAAACAATCAGGATGAGGATATCACTGTAGTTAAAGTACTGTGAAAAACCTTTGTTTGAGTGAGCACCATTATTATATTATAGTATTATTTTGGAACTCTGAAAGGGAAAAAAATTGTTAATGATAAATGTACTCAAACCAGATCAAATGCTATCACAAAATTAGACCGAGTAATTTAGGGTTTTTTTCCTGCAAGTTTACATCTATCTGCAGAGCAAAAAACTGTCATATAATCAGAGCAAAATGTTACAACCTGAAGGCCCTACACACCCCCTCCCAAAGTAAAACACTGGTGGTTTGCCTACAAAACTATATGCAGTACATTTCTGAACACAGTTCCTGCTTTTTTAGGCCATGTGCTCATTTAAAGACATTCTTATCAACTATAAGCCTCCTCTTTAATTGCTTAAGATCCAATAGAAAAGCAAATATATAAATATCAGAAGTGCTGATCCTGAGATGAAGTATGGGAAATTCCTGGTCCAGTTTGATCCTTATTCAAACTTCTGTTTCAGTTTCTTCTGGAAGACAGCTGGTAGGATGGAGAGGATGGCTAGAATCATGAGAACAAAAACAGAGTTCCAGGAAACAGCTTCCCCTGCTGTTGTAAGTTGGTACAACGTTGTTCCTGCCTTTATGGCTACGAAAGACGGTGGTGCCACACCTGGAACAGGGAATTAGAAGGGTGGGAGGGTAAAGGACAGAAAACCAGCTTGTTAGGGTGACAAAAATTAAAATGATCATAAATTAGTCATCCAACTTTCAACATCAAAAATTTCAGACTTTGTTGCCCTGTACTTTCTTTTTTAATGTGTGTAAATAGAAATTTGAAAGACAAAGAGCACCTGTGAAAAGAATGGAGTTTATGCCATTTTTAGTATTTTTAACATCAGCTCAAACAAAGAAGACTAAGAAAATCATCTCTGCTCTTTAGACTCTGCAGATTTCAAGCTGTCTCTCTACAAACTGGTTTTAAAGCTCATAAAAGAAAAATATGGATTGTTTCCTAACCAGATTTAAAACTATTTTTAAAAAAATATGCAATTACAAAACTAAATTCTATAGCACTACATTCAATTCTGAGTCCACTCCTAGAAAGATATATTACGATGAACAAAACTGAGCGGGAAGGGGAAAAACAATCCTTCAAGATCAAAGTGAGCTCAAAATGGGAGCTCACGGAAGTTCACAGAAGCATTCTAGCCATGGAGCAGAACAAGAAGTTACTTAATAAAGTGTTCATGTAATGTATGCTTCCTTAAGCTAGTAATTAAGCTAGTAATTAAGCCTGTGCTCATTTGCCTCTCATCCAGTACCTCAGCATAGTCCCAACTACCAAAACTATAAGCCTCACTCACCGAAAAGCACAAACCCAACGCTCTCGAGCAATCTTTCAACCGCCCAGCAGGTGGTGGGCTCTGCTGAACAACGCATACGGCAAGGGGCACGTTAACACCCCTTCTTGGCTACCCCCAAACCACAGTTCACTAGCCAGTCCTTACCTAGAAAAGTGCCAATGAAAAATACTTTCAACGGCACATTAATTACGGGAGAAGTTATATTGATGAACCAATTGGGAAGGAAGGGTGTTATCCTCAAAAATATTATGTAGTTAATGAGGTGTTCTCTGTGCCGTTCAACCTGCCAAAACAACAACAAAGAAAATCAGTAAAAAAATCCCTACCTTGAAAATAGACAAAGGTTTTAGCAATAGAACTTTGTTAGGGGTCTTCTGTGTAACTTCTGTAGAAGTTTACAAGTTGCAAACATAAAAATCAGGAAAATAAGTTACTCAAGGAAGAGTCATCAGTGAATCACACCTTAAATAGTACTGAAGTTAGTCTGGAAATACCAGTCCGTGGTAGACCATTGTCAGGATGTGTCTGATTCAGCCAACTTCAACAGCAAACAAGTAATTTGGTGCAGCAGCAGGCCTCGCCTGAACTTTAGCACAACAACCTCTGCCTGTTTAACTGCAGCCCAATCAACTTACCGTATTCCTAAAGCTCTTGCAGGACCTAGCAATGAAGTTTGTTCCTCAACCCATTCTGTCCTAACTCAGGATCAAACCTGAAACACAGCTGTATTCCTCAGTTGGAAACCTACCCAGGTCACAGGTTTGGAGTTTATCATGTGGTTACTGCCAGCACAGTTGCAAAACCTATGTACCCATAGGTTCAAATACTACCCACGACAGCCCAAGTTTATTTACAGTCTTAATTAACTGTATGCTCAAGTCTAGCCCAATTCCTTACACAAGTTTCCATCAAAGCGTTCTCTCCTTCCAGCCTGGCACATCAGCCTTTTCAAAGAACTGTAACCTCAAACCAAGCTATAAGGAGAGAAAAGCAGCCAGCACTTGTGGCCAGTCCTGGCAGACCTTCACTGCCTAAATTGAAATGAAACTTGGTCTGATTCCAATTCCATCTAAAATCTCAAGTAGCAACCCACCCCGGTTACAACTGTGTTTCCCCCCCCCCCACCTCAACTTTCACTGCAACACTTAAGGTCTGTAGCCCTGCTACTGTTCAGTAATACCACTGGTGTGTGTGGGGGGGGTGTAATCTCAGTGAAGGACAAATATTTAAATGTTGATTAATCCTGCATATAAAAAGCCTCAGCCCTGAAAATGCAAGCATGATATAGTCCAAAGAACCTGGAAACAGTGAGATATGAACTGCACATGTAGTTACATAATTTTAAATTACATATCCAGTTCTACTAATGGAAATAGTAAACATTTGCCACTCAGAAAATAGCCTCAAGATTATACTGCAATATTTTAATTGACTTTTATTGATTTACTTGGGTTGAGTCAAAATACTAATTTATTATTTAATAAGGTCAATTGTGCAGGACAACTCCACATCTTACCTAATAACAAGGAACAAGTTTAAAACATTTTCATGTGATTCAAGCACTTTGAACAGAATACAGTAGTAAGTTGTGCTTCATACTTTCAAAAATAAAATGTTTGAACACATTTCAAAGTATGAAAGCAACAGTCATGAAGTCCAATACTAAACACGTTATGACTTTGTCTTGCAAAATCTTTAACTTCATCTGACAATTAACAGTTGCTGAAACTAATATCACCAGATACTATAGAGAGGGTTTCTAAATGCTCCAACCACACTAACATCTTCCAATTAAGGTTTTGCAGTCAGGCAAACCTCCCCTATAAAACATGCAAACTCAACTTTCATTAGTTCTGACGCTTGGAGAGCTATTACTTCAAATGGGAACTGGAGAGGTTTCCTACTGACATTAGCTAAACAGGGGGTAACTGCAGTTGCAAATTCTTCCTCGGTAAAAACATCTTTCTTACAGGAAACAGCATAAAATCAGTAATACTCCCCACTGTTTAAAAACAACCAGAGTCTCCCATGCTATTCCACTATACATTTTCTATCATAAATTCCAGCATCTCTGGAAGCTTTACCTGTTCTGACCATTTTACTGCTTTTTCTGTTAAATATCTGTATACAACAGGACGTCCCACTAGGTATGAAAGCATATAGCAGAATGAAGCTCCCAGTCCCGAGCACTGTGGGGGGGAAACAACAAAAAACAAAACACAAATGAGCAGAAGCTAATTAAACTTAGCCTTATATCCCTAATAACTACACTGGATAGACAGAGCATGCTTTTGTGTAGCCCTCCAGTGAGGATGAAGGGCTCTCCTTCAGCGGTATATACATACTCCCTAGCAATGTTGTTGACCCAAGACAGTTCCTTTATTTCCAAGGCATTCAGAACATTCCAGGTAGACAACGTTGATTATTTATCAGCTAAATACTAAATGCTTCTGCAGTTTTAAGATTCTAAACAGTGAAAGCTTTGCAAATAAGGGGCATAATGGCATTAGAGACTCAAACTTGGAAATTCATCAACTTGCTCCTCCATACCAACTCAATTATTATCTCCTTATGACTGCATCTTTGATAAATGACAGTTTTTGAAGCTTATCAATAAGAGACATTTCATATCTTAAATTAAGGTTCTGGGGTACTGAAGCCATTTAGAAACAGATGTGTTTTACAGTAAGGTAATAAAAACATCATAATCATGTTCCAAAATTACAATCAGGTTCTGGTAGGTGTTAGACAAATTTAAAGTAAAGGCAACTCTTGATGATTCACTCCCAGTTGTCCCCACTATTAAGAAAACTTGAAGAAACAGTTTAGTCTTTTGGATCATCACCCAATTGTACAGTAAATTTTGTGGGGAACTTTATTCTTAAAGCTGAGCAAGAACTCATTCACAACCCTATTTCACTCAGCCTCTGATCATTTCTAACAGAATGCTGTTGAGATGTTTGGTTTTATTCCAAAGAGAAAGAAGTACATGCCCTCACAAACTGTTTTCCATACTTACCAGACAAACAAGAAATAGGGCTAATGGAAAGGGATAAAGAAATCCCGACAGGATACTGAGAAATATAGACCCAGGGATAGCAAATGTCTGCAAGCTGGGTGCATCTTAGTTAAGAAAAATAAGTTAAAAAAGCTACCCAATTCTTAACTTTATAAGCAGTCAGGAAACATATTACAATTTGAAAAGGCATAAATATAAATACATATAGCCTCTAAAGATCTTTACTTCAAAATATATTTTTCAGAGTACCACGAGATGGCCAGGCACAGAGAAACAAGGAGCAGATTCATCATTACATGTACAAAAATCAGGACACTAAATAAAAGCTGCACTACATAATCTTTACCTGTGCTACGACTGATATCATAGATTTATTATGACTTCTGATTTTACATTGACAACTACAGATATGCAGATTTCAGATATTCTCTAAAGAGTTCATGGAACTGTCTGAGTCCATAACTACTAGAAGTTTCACATGACTGACGTGTATTAAGGCAATTACTACTTCCTTACAAATAGGCATGCTGCAATCACTGGATAACTGGGATGCATGATCACTAATTTCAGTGAGAATTTTTCAAAAAGGTAAAAATTAAGTTTGTGCGGAATAAGCAAGCAGGCTGTTGAGCTTAGGGCTTGCTAGGCATACATGAGACCGTGATGTGTGGCCCACTCTGGATGAAGCAAAGAAAACGTGCACACTGCTGCATCTGAGTTGAATTGACTGAAATATCAAAGAGCCAAATAATCTTCCTCAAGTACATTACAACCAGTACAGCTTTTTTCTAAATACATGTCAAGGTTCTGAGATAACGAACTTGTCAACTGATCACAGTCTACTGCTGAGACAATAAATGTCATCATATCAGCTGCTATAGTAGCTCAATAAGCAGTCAATCTTGCTCTACTTGTTTATATATTAACTCTAACATTTTACTTTTCTTCATAAATCTGTTTGTAAGCCACAAAGTTTCTAGTACTACTTTTTAAGAATAAGCTAGAATTACTAATGGCACTTTCAGCGCTGATTTTTCTTTGAGTTACAAAAGCCTCCTGCATTGAACTGTGAAGCAGACCTCTTATAGAGCTTTTGAAAGTTATTAACCTTTAGTTAAGTGTTCCAGTTAAGGCTGTGTTTAATGATTAATTAATACATTCAGCACTCAGGAAAAACACAACACAGGCAGCCTTTGTGCAGAAAGTACTTCAAAAACTGGCGTGTTCTAAGAGGAAACAGAGATTTGTTTTTTGACTGTAGGCACTGCAGAGGTGAAAGAAGGCTCAAAATACCTTCCTTGAGAAACACAGTAAAACATTCTGTAAATTACCCTTATATAACACTTCT
This sequence comes from Zapornia atra, assembly GCA_013400835.1. Taxonomy (NCBI): domain Eukaryota; kingdom Metazoa; phylum Chordata; class Aves; order Gruiformes; family Rallidae; genus Zapornia; species Zapornia atra. The sequence continues at coordinate 12,062 of VZTU01027249.1, read as the reverse complement.
GAACATCTCAAGGAAGAACAGTGCAGTAGTCTCAGTTTTGATTTAGAATCGACAGTAAACTTAGTAATTCAGTTTGCCATTAAAAAGTTAGTGTAACACTAACTTTTGAGTTATGAGACCAAATCTTATACCAAAACTAAAAATATTGTCCATAACGGACACAACCAAGGTGAAGCTGCATGCAAGTCCCCAACAGCATTAACTGCTTCATATGGATGCATCAATTTCCTTCTATTCAATCCTTTCTCACAGTTCAAAAAGCATACTAAACACATAAGAAATATTTTTAAGTTCAAAGATTTTGGAATATTTGTGTCTATAATCACACCCAGGTATGTTAACCTCCTTCACCCATGATCAGTAATTTATAAGTTTGTATTTTTAATTTCTTTTTAGAGAAATATGGCTACACCAAACCTGCTTTTTATGTCAGAAGAAGGATACAAAACATATGTGGCAAAATAAGCCACTAATACTTGAACATAAAATGTGTCCTTATATTTGGACAGGACTTTTCCCAAGGCCTTTGCATCATCCATATGTCTAGGAACCTTTATACATTCTCTTTCTTCTCTGGAAGAAAAAAAAAAAAGGAGAAGCAGGAATAGTGGTAAATATAATCCACCAGTACAGTGAAATTACATACACTACATCACTTAACTACAACCTCACATTATTATCATTCTGGAAAATGTTCTCAGGTGAACACTTAGTATTTACAGTGGTTCTGTATTAGAAAATCCTCAATTTTAGCAATTTTAAATATTTGTAAACTTTTTTTTTATTACAATTATCTGCTTAATTTCTAGAGTTCAGGGTTGTTCATTTTTCTTACAAAGTCCTGACCAAAACCAGGCAATTACTCAAACCAAACCCTGGCAACTGAACAGCAGCCAACATTTCAGCCAAAACCAACTGTAGCTGCCTCAACACTAGGGTCATAACATTTGAAGTGCAGCAAAACCAGCAGAGCTTTACCTCGCAAACAAACAAAGCTTTAAGAGCAAAAATCTCATGTCACACCTTAATCTGGTGCAACCCTGGGCAGCCCAGCTGAGTGTCCTCTCTTCCTCTGTATCAGACTTAGTGATTGGACTGTTGCAAACTGAACTTGTTGAGCAAGTTAATCAGACAGAAAATTAACTACTAAAAGAAAAAAAGAAAATTGTCAGATAAGCAGGCTTCCATCTTGTCAAACTATCTACCTTCTCAACACAAGTACCAGACATAACAAAAAGGTGAAAAAGAGAACACAAAGCTTCGAGGTGAAGGAAGAAGGATGTCCCCTTTTGATGACAGGCTCCAGTGCACAAGGAATTTTAAAATAAACCTACCCCTAACCAAGCACAGTTTCGCTCTCACCTGAAGAAGGTTAAGAACATAGTGAGTTACCAGTGATAATGGGACAACATGTTTTGAAAAGTTACCCTATTTCAGCTGTGCAACAGAAACCCTAGGTCAAGTACAACTCAGATCCTACCAGCCAGTATTTCAATATTAAGCTTTGCATCCTGACATTCTAGGTAAATAAACCAAAATTCTCTTTAAAAAAAAAAAAAGGCTGTGTCTATAGTTACCTCATGTCGGTTTAAAAATCACATAACCCCATGCAGCCTCCTCTACAATTTGATAATGAAAAACAAATAAATTAATCTTTCCTGACATACTTACTCACTAAGTTGTGGGAAATTTTTATATACCAGGAACATAAGGAAAGCAGCTGATAAGAAGATGGACACTAAAATAAGAAGTGATGTCCGAGCTGATCCACCTTCTGCCTGAGCTTTTCCTGAAATTTAAAAAAAAAAAAAAAAGAAGATTTAAAAACCACACAAGCAACAATAAAAACCCCTCGCATCTTGCAACAGATTTCAAACTTACACTCCAAGGAAACATTAAGGTAAGCTCCCTGTGAACATCATCTTCCCCCCAATACTTTCAATACCATAGATAATACATCAGTCACACTCCCTGAAAACTTTCACACAAATTTGAAGTTCTTACACTGGTAAACATCCCATGAAAGTCAACTTCTATGATTGGTAATAATTTTAACATCACTTAATAAATTTATTTGTAAAGAGGAAAAAAAAAAAAGCAAAACAGAGCAAGCCATACATTTTTTCCCCCCTTTTTGCCAGAAATCTTCTGCCAGTACCATTAACTAGAGATTTAATTTGAACTTAAGTCTTCAGTAGGTACAATGCAACTTTGAAACACACTTGTTAACGGACTGGTGTTTTTTTCCCCCGTCCCATTTAGAAGCACCAGGCACAGCCACTAGCCAGTTAGATTAGGCACACTCATGGGGAGAAAATGTATGAAAACACACGCACACCAGCCTGGGATGTAAAGATAACAGTTGTCAGACTTGGGAATTACACATATTTTACACTTGTATAGAAAGACTGATCTTGGGTATGTCTATGTAAGTTTTTAGTAGCCTTTAAATTCCTGTGTGAAGGAATTAATGGGAGTACAGCAAGCAACACAAGTACATTTTAGGCTTCTTTCAGACTCTTACCGATGTGACCGTGCATATGAAACACTGATGAGCACAAACACAACTATACGCACACAGAATTCTAAATAAGCCGTAAGAACTCTCTGCGTCCACCCTAGGGCGTGGATCAGGGCACGTATTGAAAGGCTTTCACCCGTCAGACACTGCCAGGCCAGCACGACCTCGCAGCGAGTCAGTCCGGTCACCTGAAGCACACGCAAGCTGCCAAGGCAGTATCTCCATTCGCAGGCGCCGGTGGCATGACTACAGTGCCAGCGCACGGCATTCGGGCAGGTCGCAGTGCCGCCTCACTGTTTGCGAAACTCAGCGAAAGGATGACGAAATCCAGGGACTACACTGAGCCGGCTGGACGAGCTGGCAGCGCTACCGGCTTCAGCGTTTTTGTGCTTAGAGGTCAGTGTGATCCCACAGGTGTACGCAGGCTCTGCCAAGGCCGGAGGCAACGTGCATGTAGCAGCGACGAGCGCGAACACCTCACCGCTGGTTATTTTACTATCATCTCCTCCAGTGACAGGGGGAAGAAAATAACGAACGCACACGCCCCAACAACTTAAGGGAGATGAAAGAGCTAACTACAGCGACCTGCACCTTCTGCCACCGCCGCTTTTCGCGCCGCAGCCGCGCTGGCCGTGNGCTCCAGCCCCACGCACCGGCACCCCTGCGCGGCCGCGGCGCCGCCCTCCCGCCCAACCGCCACGGCGGACAACGACCCCGGCCCGCGCGGCTGGCCGTTGTCAGGACGAGGTTGCGCGCTCCCACCGCCCCGGCCCCCGGCACCTTCTAGAAGCTGCCGCTGGTGCCTGGCGCTCTCCGCCGTCCCTTGGCAAGGCCCGCGCTCCGCCGCCCTCCGCTGCGCCATGGCTCCGCGCTACCCCGGCGCCCGCCAGCCGGCGAATCAGGCCCAGGACAGGCCTCGGCGGCACCGAAAGCCGCGGGAAGAAGGCGGAACCAGGCGCTCCTCCTCTCCTCTCCTCACCCCACCGGGTCGCGGTCGCGCTCCCGCCCCCACGCAGCGCATGCGCTGCTCTGGCGTGCCGCTTTTATGAGGGGCATTACGGTCTTGCGCTTCTGCGTCGTGATATACGGGAGCACGTGTTGGGCTTCCCGTCGTGAAATGTTGCGGTGGGTCAGTGGCGGTAAATGCGGTAGCGCCTCCTTTCTGGGAGCGTTCTTCCGTGCTGCTCGCCATATGGGTATATACGGTACCCGGGCATGCGCTCAGTGCGGGTAAATACGGCGGGCGGCGCACCGGTGGGGTGGCGACGCTCCCGCCCGGCCCCGGCTGGAAATAAATAATAATAAATACAAAACCACTTGCTCTTGTTATTAATTCTGACACCCAGCAAGGCAAGGGAGAGGTAGTTCCAAGGTTAAATCCGAATCCTTGGCTTTTCATAGTTTAAGTCGGACTCCTGACCTTTTATTTCATAGAAATGATGAATGTTCTTGACAAGTTCACCTCAAAGGCTGGAGAACTGGGCCAGGTAAGCTGTCCAAAATACAAAATTTTAAGATCATCATAATGAATTAGGTTTATAGGATTTTTCTAGACAACTCCTGAGTCACAAGAACTCTTTTGGGAGTGTGAACACTGAAAAACTGGAAAATACTTTATCAACTAACCTCATTAGGATTATTCCATTAATAGTGGGCAGATTTGATTCAAATCAGAAAGTCTTTGACCCCCATCTTCAAGTTTTCTGGACTTCTTGGCTTAATTCTTAAACAGATTTTCTTTTTTCCTCCGAGAAATATATGATCTCAAGAAGACCCTCACACCAACAGTACATCAAGAGCAGCAGGCCCTGAGGGGAAAGGGGGGCCGCGTCTGAGTTAGGGCTTTGGGTTTTCCTGCCAGTTTCTGGAAGCTTCAATGCGTTGTTCCTAATGAGCTGGGGAGAAAGAAAGCTCCTGTAGCTGTCTCAAGACTTCCTTCCCGTCTCGTCATGTCAGTAAGAAGGTTTGAAATCCCCCAGGAAAGCCAGAGCAACATGTCCCAGTGCTCACAGGTTCCTTGTCATTCAAGCCAAATCTGGCCTCGAAGCACCTGTTTCCTCACACAGCCTTTTAGGCAATAGGACACCTCTTCACCTTTCAACTCTCCCCAGCAGCAGAAGCGTTACAGTAAGCATTCTCCAAGGAGGACAGTCTGAAACTGTGCAGACAACATATGTTGCGTAAGCTTCTGGGCAGGCTTGTTAGCTGAGGGAGATAATGTGTCACCCTCTCCCCCTTCTTCCAGATGTATCTACTTATAAGTCACTAGCCCTTTTTCGAGGTCTTTTTCCTAGAAAGGCAGCTCTCATGAGACATCTGGATACCACTCTAAGATTTAACTTCAGCCTCATTTTCATGAATACTCTGGCTGCAACTAACTTTATACCGTGACTAAACATGTCTTCTAAAATTGCTTGTACAGGATAAAGCAGATAAGTAATTTTATAGTGGTAGAATTTTACAGCTTCTATTTTCTGAGATCATAGATCTTTATAAAGCGGTGAGAAGGATGAAGTTCAGCACACAGCAGACCTCTTAAAAGCCTTGCTTTATTGCTACTCTGTACAAAACCCACTTGTGTTACAGTGTAAGTGTCTACAGGAAGTTCATGATTCATTTAAGATCTAAATAGTCTAATATGCTATTACACAAGAACAGCCCTCCAGTGGGAGGAAACAGTCCGCACTATAAATTGTGATCAGATTGCAAATAAAGTTTTAACTCATGAGTAGATTTCACATGAAGCTTTAATTTACACAGAATCTCTTATGTTTAGAATCAGATTATTCAAAATTAATTCATTACATCATGTAATTCACTATTGTAATATTTTAAATTGATATTTCAGAAATGCTGCTGCCCTGAGAAGCCAGTCAGGTCTATGGAATTGTTGATCGGGGCATTGGTGCCAGATGACAGAATCCTTTGTTTTTTCAAACCCTTTCACTAGATAATTGTACATACTAGCAAGATGAGAATTGCTGACACTGTAGCAGATAGCATTTTTTTCCCCTACTGTAAATGCACATTATGTTTGTCATCTCTCTTTGATTATCCCATTGCTTCTGATACTCCAGGTAAAGAGATTCTAACACTGGGACTTCTTCCATGTCTGGGTAACTTCTGACAAGACATCAAATGGGTACTAAACTGAAGAATGTTGGGGAAAAAATTCTAAATTGGATTATTATGCAGAAAGAAAATGTTTACTAAATCATCCTGAAACAGAGAAAAAGCATGTACTGAAAGATGTAAATAAAACATCTACCACCATTTAAAAGCTGCAGATTCTGAATACTGCAAGGCCCATCTGTTATTTTGGTGCAGTGGTTTGTACAGGGGGGTGTGAATCTCAGTTTGACACATTTGTTGTTCAGTAATCACTCAGCCAAGGAGTCAGGCAGAGTCGGCTTCAGTGGGTGTCTGACTTCTAATTAACTGGCTTTGTGTTTGTATTACCTGACAAGGCAGGTTAGGATAACTGACTCTACTAAATTCTCTACAGTTCCCGCTGTCTGAGGCACCACTGTAAGACATACAACAAACCACAGCATTACAAATTTGCTCCGTGTTTAGCACAAGCACATGGGCTGCAGATGAGTACCAGAATGCTGATTCTGCAGTGAACCCCCAGTGTTAGTATGCATCTCATTAAAAATAGAGAAGATAACTCTAATCAACTTAGTGTTCTGGAGCTCCAGCTTTCTGAATTGTTGCTGCCAAAATGAAATGTAAGGATTCATTAACCAGATCACTGTGAAATTGAAAGACTCCTTGTAAGTGATAATTGTTATACAGGATTATCAGAAGACTCTTCTACTGTCTGTTTATACTGCTGTTGGTTCCCTGCAGGAGGATACTGCTGGTGTGAATGTGTTGGCTATTTTGTTAAACTTTGAAACTGTCAGTGGTGTTTAATATCTGCTGACAATTGAAATAGTCACTTCCAAAGACAACCACACCTAACAAATATCAGCAAAACTCCTGCATTCACTCAGGGAAAAAAAAGGGGACATGTTTAGGCAATGTTCCTTAGGACTCACTTTGTAACTAAAATAACTCAGAACCTCGATTTAAAACATGAACTTGGATTTGTTTACTGGAAAGAAAGCAAAGAATGAAAAATACCACCATAAGCAACATCCCTTATGTGTTCAGAGGAGGCAGGAGTTTTGTTAACTAGAACTCAGTGAGTGATCAAGGAGACTTTTTACACATGGTTGAGATCACTGCTTCAGACAGCTTCATCCATGGCATATTGAGGAAGATCGCTGTGGACTGAAAATATAAAAATAGAATTACTCTTTTCATGTGCGAAGTATTCCCTGTATAAAACTTCATAACATAAAATCTCCTGTGTCTTTGTAGCTGCTTTCTAAGCCCCTCCTGATACAGAACATCCGCTGCACAATGCTTTGTTCAGCAGAGAAGGAGTGATAGAAGTGCTTTGGTCTCCAGTTGGAGTTTGTTCAGTGCTTTACCAGTGGGAGCAGCGCTCTGTGTACCTAGTTAGAAGCTATAGACTGAAGGAGGCAGGTATCCACAAGCTTTATATGAATTAGTTTGTGGAAAATATACATTAAACCCAGAATACGAGTTCTTCCAAATTATATGTGAACCAAAAGGAAAAATGCTTTTTTGACCTGCTGGAAAGAAACAAAATATATTGACAATTCCTAGGGCAGCAACTAAGTGGTCAGCTATATGAAGTCACTTCCTTCAGTGGGTGGTTGGGTGGAATATTGGGGGTTTTTTATCAGATTGAAAGAGCTGTTTTCCCACAGCACAAAGATTTATTTTTGCTTCTTTTTAAACTCAGGCCTAACTGGATTGATGTAGCACGCGTCACATGGCTGAGTCATTGACGCTGACGATGCTTTGTAGACTGAGTCATGCTAATTGTCACAAGAGGAAGGAAGAAGAGAGACTGAGAGTGATCCTACTCCTGAGAGCTTCTAGTTGAGAATTATTTAAAATGGAAGCATTAATCAATAAGTAAATCACAGGTTTAATTTCTTGAGAAGTGCAGAATTAGAAGCCTTTTTTTCCTGCTTTCCCCTATTACTACCTTCTTTCTGACCACCACAAAGAAAACTGCATTAACATTTTTAGGATGCATAAATACAGCAAGAAATTACTGTGTTCCAACTAGCAGTTTAAACTTTAGAATAAAGCAGCTGATTTTGCTTTAGACAGAACAGGGAACTAGTTTGATGGCATCTCAGAGAGGCAGTAACTTGCAAAAAGTTGTAACAACCTGAAAGGCAGATGACACCAGAGCTTACTGCCTGAGGCTGTTCCCAGGAAGGTGATGAAGGGCTGAGGTGTAACGTTTAGCTGGACAACCTGCCAGGCTCTGAGTACCTGCTATTGCCTGTGCCCCCTCCTTAGCCGTCACAGAGGCTGAATGTTCTTTCAGCAGAAATGTGTGGAGAGATAGCATGATAGGTCACATCATTCCTTATGTTTCTCAAAAAGGACTTTGCATAGGTACTTTCTTCCTGGTACTTCCTCCCCAGCCTGGTTAGCATTGGGGTGATAAACCCTGAAGGTTATGAACACTCAGCCTGTTGTCTCTCATTGGTTTTGAGTCTGTCATGGCTCAGAGATGGCATTGTGTCTCGGCATGGGTGTTGGGTGTTGCATTCTTAGGTGACAGTGACTTCCCAAACACAACAGTCATCCCAATGAAAGAGAAAGTACATTGCTTGAAACAGTTCAGAAAGGAGGGTAGCCAGAGGCCTTGCTCTTGGAGCACAGAAGTGGAACAAAGCTGGCAAATAGTCATCTGATACAGTCATCCTGAGGTAACTGCAAGAGGTCTGCGGTATCGCAGTACATACATGCAATACCCAGGAGTTTGCTGGAATAAGATTGCCTTTTCAAAAGTTTTGAATTAAATTATACTAGCAGATCCATTTTTAATCAAGGGGAATTTGTATTCTGTGGCAGATGCATTTTTCATTCCACTTTTGCTTTAAAAAAAGATTTCCAGTCCTATGAAACCTGTATCTGGGGTGTGTTAACCAAGGGAGTTACACCACTGTAATCGTCCATGTTGTATGGATGTTCTGGCACTCTTGAGAGACCTTTCCTCAGCTCCATTTCTATCAAGAAGTCAAGACAACAAAAGCAAATATACAACTGCACTGATGTAACTGGTAAACTAATCCAAAGTACATGTGGCTTTAATGATACTTTTTTAACCTTTTTTTTTTACCAACTTCAGTGAATTTGTTTAAAGATGCTATCAGTATGGCATATGAACACTGTTCCAAAAAGTTGGCATTAGTGTAATTCCAGCACATCTAAATTAATTTAGCTGTATAGATGCAATGTGCATATATTGACAAGTTTAATGGAATTAAGAATTTTTGAAAGAGCCCACTTCTTAGTTCTCCTAAGTATGGTCTTGCTGGAGGACAATTAAAAATGCTTGACTAGGAATACCTGTTAGATATTAAACCTCTAACATTTATGTGATTGTCATTCTATCCAAATTCTAATTTAATCCAAATAAAACAATATTCTTTGTAAGGAATGGGGTTTGTGTGTTTTGGTGAGTTCATACTTCATATTTTCATTAATTGTGACAAAGAGTTTGAGTATCTAATTGGTGAATAAGTATCTGCACAGAAGACAGGATAGAATGCACTGACTGAAATTAATAGAAAAATATCACCAACAAATGGCTAAGTAGAAACAAGGACATAGTTGTAGCTGAATAGCTCTGTTTGAACAAAGGATTAGAAATATCTTGGACCATAAGGAGATTTTATTTATAAAAGTTAATGCTTAAGAATAGGAGCTGAAAAATAAACACCAAGTGAAAGTAAAACTTGTAAGCATTAAAATGAATCTGAACTCTGGAATCATAAATGTTCAGATTCATTTCTCTCCTGGTATTTTTTTATATAGAAGTTTTTCAACTCCTATTGTACATTTTATGTACATTCTATACATATGTACATATAACACACTGTACACAGATTTATGTACAAATGTAAAAAACTCACATAGTTAATAGTGTGCCTATTTTCATTACTGCCTAATTAGAAACACAGTAAAATAGATAGCTAGGATGTTTCTATTCCAAAAGGTAAAAGTAGAAGCCAGATTCTCAATTCTGATGCAACTCTTGCTCCTAATTAATAGTTTATAGATCACCTTATATAGCCAACTACATTATTTTTCCTATTGCATGTGCCAACAGTGTGCATGAAATAGGGAAACAGAGTTTTATGGTTAGTCTGCTCAGATCCTGTATTTGAACGCAAGAAGACAGGAATTTGTTATTTTGTGTTGCTGCAAATTAAGAATGAAATATCCCCTGTAATAAGCTTATGCCATCCCAACTAAGGGTCATGAAAGCTCCATCGGGTTCCTGAAATGTACTACCAACCTTCAGAGGCTTTACTTCTGATTGGGTTTTTTGTCCTTCTTCTCAACTCAAGTCTAGCCTACAGCATCTGAGTCCTGGGAATGCTCAGGCACAAACTACATTAAAGATTTCAGTCAATGCCAGCTCTTTAAGACTGGTAGCCAGGGAAATACAAATATTTCCAAAGAGGGAAATATTTCCAACCCTCCTGGCACCTGACACATGCTCAGTGTCTTCTTCAAAGCTCTCTGTAGGCACCTGTGAAGCACAGCACAACCCACACATAAAGGAGCACAGTGCTGTAGGGGAGGCCAACATAAGCAGCAGCCCAAATTGTGGACAGAAAAAGGGAGGCAGTGCAAGAGGAGTAAGCATAAGACTGTCCTTGCAGCTGCAGAAGACTTCAGCCTCGCAGTGCTTGTCTGCAGTAGAGGTATTTACAATCCAGCATTTATTGCTTGTGATAACTATCATGTTTGTACATTTCCATGTAGAGCACGTTTATGCCCTTATTCTAGGATATACACATTAGTCCTGATTCATATTTAATACTAGGTTATGATAAATGATAAAATTTATACCTTGTCTGCAGCTGAGTTTATACTAACATAGCTGAAAATTCAAGTATTTTCAAAGAGGAATATTTTCCTTCAAGGATTTGTTTTAATCTATAGGAATAAGGTAGCTGGACATACCCATCTGCAGAGCAAAAATTCTTAAATCTAAGTTACTCCATGCTGATAAAAAATAACTTAAATGTCATCAAAGACCTATTTTAATTTCTTTTCAGACTGTTTTTACAGATTCTGCTTCTAAAAATCGGCGTTTCAGCTTGGTTAAACTGAGGCTTAGGATATATTTATTTGGATGGTGGCAGAAACTTTTGTCTCTTGATTCTTGTTCCTGGGCACACAAATTCAAGAGGGAGGGCTTGAATAGTGAACCTGAGCAGGAACCTCACCTGAGCAGGAACCTCACCTGAGCAGGAACCTTTGATGTCACTGAATAATACTCTGTGTTTCTTTTTGCTGCTTGATCCTTTGTTGGACTAGTTCCTGAACTGCCTCACTCTATGGCCACAGAGTTGTTCCAAAGTAACCCTGAAAACAGTGCACTGGCAGAAAAAAAACCACTACAGAAGTGGAGATTTCCAGTGCCCATTTAAATAGTCTGTGTCTGAGGCTTTTCTAACCCCATAATCTACTTTTTGTGGGCCTTGTTTCTGTTCTGTTGTAACCACATTGCAGTATTCAGCCACATGGGCCCATAACATGTCTCATCTGGAAAGCCTGGGGTTCAGCTGAAGGTAACTAACAAACATCAGGTGTTTTTAGGCTACTTTTTCTACCATCTTCACAAAGGCCCAAGTGGCCTGCTGGAACCCACCAAGACTTGAGTGATTTTTGCTGCCTGTTTCATAAAAAGTAGACTAGGGTTCAGATCATTGTAATAGTCTATTGACATTTCCTTTCTGCATTTTGCTTTCTCACTGTAAGCAGGCTAAGCAGGTTACACTATTATAAAGAAAGCTTTCTTTTACTGTAATTTGCCTTGAATTGAGGTCCTAGCTCTGTCTCCTAATGCTAGAGGAAAACCTGTGTTTATAAGAAGTAATTTAAACTAATAAGATACAAAGCAGAGAGTAAACACCGTGAGAGTTAAAAAATGAGAACTTGTTGCGATCTGAACAGAAACCAGTTCAGCTTCCTCATTTGTTCTAGAGCATTCTCTTGGAATGTGGTCTGTACACAACACGCCACTTGGTTACCTGAACTGGGTTTCCAGCAGAAGGGTACGTCAGCAGCCAATTGCCTAATGGTATTGCGGAGTCAAACGGTTAAGTTATCAGCAATCACCTTCCATGTCATGCTCTGAGTCTAGTTTTAATTATCCCTTAGTAGTGTTAAGCAGTAAATGCATGTGGCTTGGAAAAGGAGCAGCCAGTCAGCAGCAGTGGCATATAGTTTTGAAAATCAGACCAATAAAGCGTAAAATTAACACTTGCTTCAGTGTTAGGAAGGATTTGCATGTTTTCTCCTTAATTACCTAAAGAGCAGAGTGATCTTAAGCAAAGGAGAAATGATAAAGATGAAATGCTGAGCATCTGACTTCTGACCTCAGCTTCTCTGAAAATCACGCTCAGAATCACAGAATCACACA